>PVJX010013809.1:0-46446 GCA_004027295.1 Dolichotis patagonum
CTTTGGGTTGGTTTAGGGTAAGGTAGGACTCAGCTATCCATTTTAAATAATGACTGCTCCAGATTGAGGTTCTGGAGGAGGTCTGTTTTCCTTCTTAATAAGCATTTCGATTGGTCATTCACAGGAAAATCAAACAGCAGGCTGGGGGGTGAGGCAAATACGCATGTGATTTACAACTTGTAAAGAACTGAAGAGCAAGTGGTTTTCAGGGCCCTTTGAAATGAGCTTGAAGCCTTTACACACACACACTCTCACACACGCTACTGACTGCATACACAGTGCTGCAGAGTTGCTTCCAGCCACTTGCTTCCTGATCACCATGTGAATTTCACAATGGCTTTTCCAAAAAAGAAAAAAAAAGCCCCACGTGAGGCAGAGAACTGCTTTGTGAAACACATACTCCATAATTAATTTAAATGGGTGTATCTAAGGTGCCCAACCTAGAGAGCAGGGCAAGAGACAGCCACTGACGCTTAGTCTCACTTTGATACACCCTTCCATCTCAGAAGAGGCTGACTAGGTGAGCAAACAGGAGGCAAGGAGGCACCATTGTTCGATAGGGCAACAGACAATCCCTAAATAATAGGCCCTGGGAAACAGCAAACCAGCCACAGGCCTTGGGGATGATGCAGAATTTGGGGGCCTTCCAAGCTTTCGTGAGTCAGAAGGATTACAAGCATCTGCTAATAACCCAGTGCCTCCCTTTCTGTCATTCTTTTAGTTTGTTCCTTTTTAAATGGGCTCTCTATGTCACCCAAGCTTGTCTCCTAGGCTCAAGGGATCCTCTCGCTGTATATCTGGGACTTCACCGTGCCTAGCTGTCATTAAGCCTAAACAATAGGTGCAAATAACATTTACCTAAGCAGTCGTTCTAGGAAGAAGAGGAAGTAAAGGGCAAGTCTGACGAGGGTGAGGTGTCAGGAGTAGGGTGCTCCTGCCCTCTGGATTTGAGGTGTGCACTCAAGTGGAGGCTTTAAACATCCAGCCTTCATTTTCCTTCTGTGGGATTCAAGATTGCAGCAGTACTACTGACAATGTATTTGGAGAACCAGAAGTGACAACAGGTATACAGGAGTAAAAATATTTCTTACAACTGATCAAACCAGAGCTTACAATCATTGTGACTCCAGCTTCTATGGTAATTCTCCACAGTTTTATAAAGAAACAGTATAAAAAGTGCTAATCTTAATGGACTGGGTATATAGCTCAGCAGCATAGTGCATGTATGAGCCCTGTGTTCCATCTCAGCACTAAAAAAAGAGTAATCCTCAAGACTGTTCTAATTCATCAGAATGTGTTTTCATATAAATTCACTGGAGTCTTGATTTATTTAAAAATCTAACCAGAATTAGCACTGCAATATTTAAATAGAGTGATATTTGTGAAATAGACTTGGAGGGTTTTTCCTAATGCAATAAAAATGACCTCTAGGGCTGGGGATTTAGCTCAGTGGCATAAGCGCCTGCCTTGTCAGTGTGCAGTCATGAGTTCGATCCCTGGTACCAAAAAAAACAAAAACAAAAAAAATGACCTCTAGCTCAGCATAAAATGACATTTAATGGTATACTAAAATTGAACATGGAAGATATGCACCAAATAATGAAGAACAGCTCAAAACAATTTTTGTTTCTAATGAGATTCTTCATGGAATAGTGTGGTTTGTTACATTAAGATTCTAATTAACCGTTCATTTATCACACTTTCTTTTAATCCTCAAATTTAAAAAAAAGCATATGCACCGTGGAGCTCAAGATCACAGTCTTAGCCAGTGTGGCGGCACCTGCTTGTAATCCTAGCACTCCAGGAGGCTGAGGCAGGAGGGTCACAGTCCAGCCTTGGCAACTGAGTGACTTGAAGAGACCCTGACTCAAAATTCTAAAAAAGAAAAAAGGATAGGGGTGCAGCTCAGTACAAAGGCCCTGGGTTCGATCCCCAGTATAAAACAAAAACTAGAAAAATGAAAGAAAGAAAAGGGAAAGGGAAGAAATAGGCCTGTTCTTATAAAGGTCTGAATTAAAGTGACATGGAGATTTCCTCACAGGTTTGCTTAAGACTGCTAACAATCTCTTTGCTTTTCTAAATCACATACATTCTTGACCTGGGAGTCCCCTTGCAATCCTCAATAACTTTAAAAACAAGTAAAGAGTTTTAAAATTTTAGTCTCAACTTTAAAGGCAAATACCAACCTTTAAAAATAGTTTTTATGCTTTTAAGAGTAATTAATTAATGTCCATAGTCCCTCTCTCCTACAAGAGAATCATTTATAACTGATGAACTAGTGACTCTAGATATTAATGGAGCACTTTTATAAGAAGTCATCATATTAGACACTGTGGGTTATAAAAAGAAATAAGAGACACACACCATTTATCCTTGAAGAATTTATGATATAACTGGAAAGACAGGATGTGTGCATATAAAATATATGTAAAGATGAATGTCTATAAATACTCAGCGCCAAACCTAGTGGGCAGGACTCTGCATGCTATGAGAGTTTGGGGAGGACAGAGCTTCTTGCTCTCTGGGGTGACCAGAAAGGCATCTGGGTCTAAAGGGTTTCACTTGAGCTTCCATAGGTCTGAATGCCCTTTCTACTTCCATGAGCTCACAACTCATCAGTGTATACTTTAGGTTTGGGCTATGGGGCCAGTATAAATGTCCTAACACTTGGTGATGTGGTTGAAGTTTTGGCCTTCCCAACAAGGAGTAATGGGAGCAGAGGTCTGGCTTAGAGGAAACACTTGCTTTAAGCCCTTAGCAAAGAAAGGTTTGCTTCGCAGACTGTTGGTGAGGGATCACACTGTGAATACATCCAACATACTCAAACTTCAGTTCCGCACATTTGGCATCAAAATAAACAAAGCAGAAAAAATGTCACAGGTAGAAAAAGAAATCACTTCAATCTGGTGGTCAAGTCTGCCTCTTATGCCATCAAAAAAGCCAAGACCCTAAGAATGGGGTTCTGTTTCCTGTGGCTCGAAGTCGAGGCCTTCAGCTTCCTGAAATGTATTTAAAGATACCGTTAGTGTTTCTTATGCATCACCCCTGACTACAAACGAAATCTTCCATCTGGTACTCAACCAAAATAAAACCAAAGATCTGCTCCAGCACTTGATGTAAAACTTCAGTTTTGGAACACACTAAGAGATAATCTCCAAATCAACCCTTTCTAAAATATTTCTGAAGGAAAATTTTGACATTAAGCTATTTTCCCTTTATGTATGCTGACTTTGCCTTATAAACGCTGAATTTTGCACCTATGTACAAAGGTAAGACAGTATTGTGCTGTTTACCTGAGTGGATAATTTTCTTGTTTATACATAATAGCCAGTTCCTTGGTAGCAGAATGCTTTCTCTGAATTTTGGCTCTAGATACAGGTTTGTCCAATACAACTTGGTGTGCTGATGGATATGTTTTATATTCTGCTCTGTCCAAACAGCCACATGTGCTGTTCAGCATTTAAAATGTGAGTACTATGACCAAGGAACTGAACTTTCCATTTTATTTCATTATAATTAATTTAAACTTTAAATGGCCACATATGGCGTTTAACTACCATATTTTACAATGTAGGTGTAGAATATTAGGTTTAGTTTCCTTTATGCCCTCTTGGCTTAGTTTTAGTTTCCTCTAGGTCCTCTAAGGATATCAGGCCAGCAAAGTTCCTATGTGAACCTAAGCCATGTTCACCCTTAAACTCAGAAAAATCTAGGTACCTCCCAAAGGCTAGTGAAGGCCTGTTAATGAAGGCATCCTGAGGAAGGCATCCTAAGGGCAGGACGAGTCCTCAGGCTTTCAGAACAGGTAAGCTTGAGATGCAGTTGGTCACTCTGCTGTCCCACATCTAGCCTGATAGAGACACATCTGAAATTTACAACAGGGGTTGCCCTCAACACCCACTTCTATGTGGAGCCCCCTTCTCAGAGCACTGAAGGGTGAAGTGGCATCAGCACAGGCAGCACTCGGCAGTCAGTTGTCCGTTCAGCACCTCCCGAGGTGCCAGGCAGGGTTCCGGGTCCTGGGTGTTGTGTGCCGTGTGCTGCTGCCTATCCAGATTCTGTCTTCAGCAATCTCAGTACACCTGTCCGCAGTAACTCTGGTGCTGCTGCTGAACATCAGGAGAGTAGCTGTCCCCCACTGGGGAATTTCAGGGACGATCAGGAGCATTTATTTTTATGACCGACACTCTTGCATTTATGTGTTCATCTAAACCACAAGCGGCAGTCTCCTTTGAACAGCCTTGACACCATTATGATGCCAATCTTGAAAAAAATTGTAAGGTTTTGCTATAACTTCAAAGAAACAAACTATTGCAAAAACCAGTAAGAAATTTTGTTGCCCATTTTGTGGATATAAGAATATTTATCACTCACCACCAAAGAAACAAGGGAATAAAAATCCCTACTAGACATTCATTTATGCCTCAAATCTCTCTGTAGATTCCAGCCCCTCTTGGAACTTCTCCTACTCCCCAATTGGCTTCCACATGCAGAGCTATTTGCTCCATTAAAGCTCTCCATGGGAGCTTTTTAAAGTATTCATCCAGCAAGACCCATTTTCTCCATGAGGGAAAGTCTGCTTCAAAGAATAGTAAGATTTCTCTATCATTTCACTGGTTAATTTCTTTAACTCTCTGCTTCATTTCCTAAAGAACTCAAGACAGCAAAAATTGGTAGCATCAAGACAGGTGAGAACAAAAGCGCCAAGTACCTCCTCATGCTTTCTAGTCTCAGGAATAAATTTTAATATCTCGTCTTCAACTTCTCCAATAATTTTATTTTAAATAAGTTACATCATTCCCTCTTCGTGGCCTCTCATCCATTCATTCATTTGCTTACTGTTTATTTCTCCTCCAAGATAATAATTTCCATCAGAGCAAGTACCATATATATTTTGTTCACTAGACACAGAATAAACAGTGAATAAATGCTTATTGAATGAATGGTAGCCATGCCCCAAATTTACAGGCTTCTTAAATTTAGAGCAATAAGCACTTATTATTTCACATATTTTCTGTTGGTCAGGAATTTGAAAGCAGCTTAGCTGGTGCTTCTAACTGAGAATCTCCTGAGATAACACAGTGATGCTGTTGCCCAGGGCTGCATCCACCCAAGATTCAACTGGGGCTAGAGGACCTGTCTCCATTGTGGCTCACTCACATGGCCATTGGCCACATGGACTTCTCTGTAGCATTGCTTAAGTGTCTTCACAATATAGCAACTGGAGAGTCTCCTAGAGAGATTCACCCAGGACTGAGTAAAGCAGAAGCGGGATGCCTTTTATGACCTACCCTCAGAAGTCACACTTCACCAGCATCCAACTCTTTACCCGGGTCAGCCAATCCAGTGAGCAAGAGAACTACATGAGGAAGTGTGAATACCAAAGGCAAGTGTGGTGGTGCAGGCCTATAATCCCAGCACTCTGGGAGGCTGAGGCTGGAGGATTGCAAGTTCAAGCCCAACCTCAACAATTTAGCAATTTAGTGAGAGCTTGTCTCAAAATAAAAAAAATTTAAAAGGTGGGGATTTAGCTTAGTGCAGAGGACTAAGTTTAATCCTCAGTACAAAAAAAGAAAAAAATGTGATTACTAGGAGTCCTGGAGTCAAGGATCATTGGGAGTCATCTTGGAGGCTAACCATCACAAATGGCTGATTCGTAACACATTCCTTGCATATTCTCAGCTTTATTTATATGGTTCTAGAGTCCCTTGCCAAAGAAATGCTGTTTATGACTATTCCATTTTGTTGGAGACCACTACAAAGAGGCTCTGAGCAGGATTTAAAAATTAACTAATTGGCTTTCTATGTTTATCCTAGGCCTACGCCCCTTGCCTGGTGATGGGAGCTGATTCATAGTAAGTGAACCTGGCTGAGGCCTGTAGTAGCCTTGAGGCCAAAGATACCTCAAAGGGCAAGATAAGGCCACAGCTACAGAAGACACTTGGCTCAAACATCAATTAAGTATATAGAGACAGCAGCTGTAGGAATTATTCCTATAGTCTCACTTCTACCATATCTTCATGATAAGACAGTTCTACTAAATTGACTTCATTCATTACTTAGAGACATCCTTAAAGTGACTCCCAAGGTCCTGTTCATTTCCCACGTTTTCCTCAGTTTCCCCATCCTTTGTTGTTGGACCTAATAAAAATAGGGGGTCCAGAGACGTCTTTGTCTTAGCCCTCAGAGTCTCCAGCTCAGCTAAAGGGTTTTGAGCCACCTGGAGCCCTAAAATCATACCACTTGTGTCACTTTATTTAAACCTTCATCATACACTTGTTTGAGAGATTGGAGATTTAGGTCAGGACCTGATAACTAGCACCTGGAACAGGGACCTAAAATCCTTGGACTAGGAATTTTAGCCTGAATGAGTAAGTCCACCCAGAGTGGAAAGGTTTGGATTCAGAGGAGGCCTTCACAGGATGAAAGCTTTGCTGGGGATGTCTGGAAAGAAAAGAGGGAAGAAAAAGGGTGAGTCTTTCTGCTGTGAAAAGCCATTTTATCTGGGAGTAAAACATGGGGCAAAAGGTTTCAGCTGAGGAGCAATGGTATTTACAACTGCTCCAAAGCCTGCTTAAATGCTCAAGAGCTCATGTGCCAAAGAAAGACTTAACAAAAATGTTAAAAGGGGTAACCAAATATAATCCATGGTTCCCTCAAATGGGCACTCTAGAAATTGATATTTGGGAAAGAGTTGAAAAAAATCTTAAAAAGGCACACAGGGCAGGACAAATCATTTCCCCTGAGACGTTCTCAACTTGGAATATGGTCGGTTCAGTTTTAAGTCCCTTAAAGAGCTCACAGTCAATAGTCTCTGATTTGGACACAGAGGGAAGAGAGCTCCTTGCTGAGGCACCTGCCACCAAAACAAAATCCTTAAGAGGGATCACCTCAGCAGGGACCAGAGCCTTTACAAAAAATATCTCATAAGGCTTATCGTGGTTGATTCATTCTGTCAGCATGAGACATTTAGAAGTTTAACTAAATGGGTTTAGCAATTCTACACCCAAGGGTGTAGAGGAAGACCCACTCTAGGGTGGGTCATCACCTGGAGGTGTAAAAGGGAAGAAGCAAGGACGAAATACATTCCATTCTTGGGAGAAGCTCCAGTCTTCGCCTTTGGTTGGACCTCGTCTCCTGGCTTCCAGTGTAGACTCTTCAGCCTTCCATCGTAGAGCCTTCAGCCTCCTGTCACAGACCCATCAGCCTGCTGGTGTGGACTTGCATGAGACACTAAGGTAAACTCCAGGCCTTGGATTGAATCCTTCGGCCTCCAGTGTGTAGACGCCCTCTGCACGCTTCCTCATCCGACTCTGTGGCTGACCATCGTAAGCCAATCTTGTTGTTTCTTTTACATCTGTATATCTTGTGTTATATCTGTTCTCTCTAGTAAAACCCTGACTAATACAAGGCTCTATCCAAAAATTGACAGGTAGTTCAGAAAAGGCAGCCACATGGGGAGAAAATAACACCCTCCCTGCTTGCTTCCCAGTTGGAATTGAAAGAGATGCTAATGACAATGAGTACTTTGTTCATATACCTTTTGAAATAAAACTGTTAAAAAAAATCTTAGTGTGGTTAACAATGGAGTCCAAAGTCCATTTACTGTGGAACTCTTACAAAATGTTTTAGATACATATCAATTGACACCTTATGATGCCAAACATCTGGCACAAACATGCCTGTCTCCTGCTCAATTCCTTCATTTTGATGTAAAGCTAAAAACTCCTGTTTTGGAGCAGGCTCATAAAAACAGGACGGGTCCCAATCCATGTCCAGCAATAAATGAAGAAATGCTTTCTGGGACAGGAATATATGCATCACTTGAGGAACAGATTCGATGTCCTGAAGAGCTATATCCACAATTGGCAGAATTAGTAAAAAAAAGCATGAACAACTATTCCAAAGGATGGGGCTCCAGTGATGTCCTTTTTACATATTCTGCAAGGACCCCAGGAATCTTTTACTCAATTTGTAGCAAAATTGATGGCTCAGGTTATGGCTGGTCTTGCAAATGCAAAAAGGAGTAACATAAAATGCTTTAACTGTGGAAAAATGGGGCATACTAGAAAAAATTGCAGAGCTCTTGTTAGATCTAATAGGACAGACACTGCAGCTGCAGCACGACAAGAGAAAAGTGCCTCTGGGGAGGAGGACTCAGGTTCCACACCTGGGCTCTGTCTGAGATGCCAGAAAGGGAGGCACTGGGCCAAATATTGTCATTCTAAATTCCACAAGGATGGTACACTTTTGCCAAAAAAAAAAAAAAAAAAAACGAGATGAGATGAGGGCCTTTCCTTAGGCCTTTCCTTAGAGGAGGCACAGCCTATGAGTCAAAATGCCAGTCAACTTTACCCAGTGCAAACTCACCAGCAAATTCAAGAACAATATCAAAGGTGGCTCCCCAGAGAGATACTAACTCACTCACCAGAGGAGCATTTCAAAGTGCAGGATTAGATCTTCCTGCAGCTTGCAGAGTCTCTCATTAGAGGTGAAAAGCCCACCCCAGTTCCCACAGGAATTTGGGGTCCCCCACCTAAAGGAACAGTTGGTCTTGTACTGGGAAAGGCTGATCTAAATTTAAAAGGAATAACTGTTGTGCCTAGTGTGATTGATGGTGATTGTAGAGATGAGATACAAGTTCTTACATGTGCTATGGATCTCTGGGTTTTTGAACAGAGAGACTATGTGGTGCAGGTGATTTTGTTACCAGTAGAGAAGCCTTCTTTTGTTAAGTATAGACAGTTCAAGAGGAAAAAAGACCCTCAGAGCAAGACTGTGTCAGGCAACTGAGTTAGTCAGAAATATTATAGACAGTGAAATAGGATTAGGTCTCTTTCTCTCAGTGACTTAAAGCAAATTAAGCTAAAACTAGGAAAGTTTTCAGATGACCCTGATAAATACATTGATGTCTTTAGAAGATTTACTCAGATATATAAACTAGATTGGAAAGATGTAATGTTACTCTTTTTTCTTTTTTTTTTTTTTGTACCAGGGATCAAACTCACGACCTCACAATTGCTAGGCAGGTGCTTATACCACTGAGCTAAATCCCTAGCCCTGTAATGTTACTCTTAAATCAAACATTGACTTCTAGTGAGAGAGAGGCAACATTACAAGCTGCTATTGCCTTTGGAGATAAATATCATATTCTTACTTTTAAAAGACCAGAAGATAGACAGCCAGAAAAACCACCAGTTCCCACTGGGGTGCAAGCAGTTCCTACCCAAGACCCCAAGTGGCCTGCCAACAATATAGGAGATTGGAACAGGAGACATTTTCAAGTGTATATTCTTGAAGGTCTAAAAAGGACAAAAACCAAGCCTTCTAGTTACTTTAAATTGTCAGCTATTTCTCAGGAAAAAGGTGAAAACCCCTCTGACTTCTTAGATCGTTTATCAGAGGCAATAATAAAACATATGTCTATAGATCCTGATTCAATAGAGGGACAGATTTTGCTTAAAGACATGTTTATTACTCAGTCAACTCCAGACATTAGAAAAAAGCTACAAAAGATAGCCTTTGCTCCAGATAGTTCACTTGATACTTGTAAAAGTTGCCTCCTCAGTAGAGAAGGCCAAGAGACTGAGGAAAAACAGACACTAGGTCTGATTTTCGGGGCTCCAAGAAGAATTCAAAGACAACACAAACCTGGGTCTGCTATCGCTGCCACAAGCCAGGTCACCTTAAGAGGGACTGCACTCAGAAGCCTCCTGGGCAATACCCCAACTGCAAAGGTGACCACTGGAGGTTGGGCTGCTCTATGAGGCCAAAGCCTCAGGGTTTAGACCCATCCTATCAGTTGGTCCAGCAAGACTAAAGGGCCCCAGGACACTCACTGCCCTCTCCCTCTGGCTGGACTGTCATCTCCACAGAGGAGTCTCGGGTAATCATGACTATAGAGGAAAAAAAAAAAAAAAACCCAGCCTATTGCTGGATACTGGTGCAAGCCTCTTGGTCCTTCTTTTCAATCCTGGCCTGCCTTCTAGTCACCACACCTCAGTGAAAGGAGTCACTGGTGAGGAGGTAATTCACTACCCTTAGGCTGTAACTGGGATGGTCTTCTTTTTACACATTCATTTTTGATTATGCCTAAAGGTCCAGTTCCCCTCTTAAGAAGTGATATTTTATCATGTTTAAATACTGTTGTAGCAGGCAGCTGAGTTAGTCAAAAATATTATAGACAGTGAGATAGAATTGTGTCCTCAATAGAGCCAGTGCTGACACCTGGAAACTGCAGGGGAGACAGACACCGCCTGCTGTGGACCAGGCCTCAAGACAAAGGATCAAACAAATGAATCCATATCCTAAAGACTGATATTCTAATTAGTTCCCTCTCACCCTGGAGCCACTATCCCATCCTTCTAGGGGAAAGGTCACAGCTCCAAGAATGCCCACTTTCTATGTGACTTGCTTTCCCATTTGTCCATAATGTAATCAATTTTACCTAAACTATTGATCTTATTGGCTAACTATAGTTATGTCCCACCTTATGCCCATCTGCTTTGTGAGCTCCCAGTCTTCCCCACCTTGAACCCATGGTTTTACTCTATGAAAGTTTCTGGAAAAGACAGAGTCCTGGGCAACCTGCTCGGGACCCCCTTCGTCTCTCCAGACAGAAGCTTTCTCTCAATAAAGATATTCTACTCTTCACTTCTGTTGTTTCTAAAATTCATTCTTCGATTTTAGAGACATAGTAAGTTGGGAGTTTCATTCTCCTATATCACTGATATATATGCACCCAGGTCACATACACTGCCTTCCCCTCGTGGAGACAGAAATAAATCCTGAAGTATGGGCAACAAAAGGTAAAATAGGACAATAAGGGCTGCCCCAGTACAGATGCACCTCAGAGATTCTACTATTTTTCCTCATCAAAGACAATATCCTTTAAGACCTGAAGAGAGGATTAATACCTATAATTAATAATCTAAGGGCACAAGGCTTACTTGAGCCATATAATAGTCCATAAAATACTCTAATCTTGGGAATTCAAAAACCCAGTGGGAAATGGAGGTTGATACAAGACCTTAGATTGATAAATGAGGCATTAGTGCCCATTCACCCAGTGGTACCCAATCCATACACTATTTCTCAGATCCCAGAAGATGCCAGTTGGTTTTCAGTGTTAGATTTAAAAGATGCCTTCTTTTATATTCCTTTACATATAGACTCTCAGTTTCTTTTTTGCTTTTGAAAATCCGCAAGACCAAGCATCTCAATTAACATAGGCCGCGCTCCCCAAAGGTTCAAAAATAGTCCACATCTTTTTTTCTTTCTTATTTTATTTTATTTTATTTTAAAGGGGTAAAATTAAACACAAGAAAACAGCACAGAACGGGACATAAGAAAGCATAAATGTCAAAGCTAGACAACCAGAGATCTTCACTGTCATATTGTCTCTTGTTTTCTTCTAAATCATTGTCCATATCTTTGCATATGGGGAGCTCATACTAAATAACATAGCCAATCTTGTTACAAGATGTGTAGTTAACTGACCCCCACTTGCTAAGGCGGGGGGGCCATGGGACAGGGGACAGGACAACATGAGATGTTTGATTCTCAGCCCTCGCACCGGCAGGCTCACAGCTGCCCTCCAGAGAGGGGAGGAGCTCCTTGTTCTCCTGGCACCATGAGTCAACCGCATGATTCAGGTCCCGACGTGCCAGGGTCTCTCCCCTGCAGGCCCCTGAATGTATGCCATACTTACCTGCTATTTCTTTCTGATGAATTGACCATTATATATCCAAATTTTTGAAATGGCCAACAGACCACAGAAAGAATTCTTTTAGGCTCCTGTTTGAAACCAGCAGCTATAGCAATCTGCTGGCCTTGCTTCAGGGTCATGTCCACATCTTTTTAGATAAGTGCTTTCCCATGACTTAGCATGTTTTTGGCATTTTCCCAGGTCACAATCTTACAATATGTAGATAACATACAGTTATGTGCCTCCTCAGAAGAGCTCTATAGTCAAGGCACATGTGCTCCGCTAAATTTTCTAGCAGACAGTTTATAAGGTCTCTAAATTTAAGGCACAACTTTGCTGTCTTGAGGTAAGATATTTAGGCCTCATTATATCCAAAGGGACCCAAAGACTAGGAAAAAAAAGATTAAACCCATTCTCTTCCTCCCACAGCCCAAAACTCTAAAACAGTTAAGGAGATTCCTAGGAGTTACAGGCTTTTGACAACTTTGGATATCTGGATATGGAAAAATTACACAACCCCTCTATCAACTTATGCAAGAGACTCAAAAGGCAGATAGATACCCATATTTTATGCTGGGAACCTGATTCGCAAGCAGCTTTCCAAAAGCTTAAACAAACACTTCTAAATCTTAGGCCACCCTGAGCCTGCCCATAGGGAACCATTTCAATTTATATGTAGATGAGAGGTGAGGCATTTGAGAGTACTTATGAAAAATCTAGGATCTGCTAACAACCTATAGGATATCTAAATGACTGATTTAGGCAAAGAGCAAATGGATGGCCTGCTGGCCTTAGAGCTGTAGCTCTCTTATTGCTAGAGGCAATCAAGCTGACTTTAGGCAAAGTTCTCACTGTATTGTATCTCACCATGTGGTAAGACTCCTTTCTTCTAAGAAAAGTCTATGGATGTCCAACAATGGACTTCTACTTCTAGAAGGACCATCCATTTAAATAAAGACATGTTCTTCCTTAAATCCCACCTTACCAAAACGGTAGGAAAAAATTAAGATTGATAAACAGGATTGTGAACAGGTAATTCTTCATACATATGCAGCCAGAAAAGACTTATTAAACACCCCGCTTACTGACCCAGATACAACCCTCTTCTGCAATGGCAGCTCCTTCATTTAAAAAAAAAAAGGCAGGATATACAGTGGTAACTTTACACCGTACTCTTAAAAGTGCCTCACTTACACCTGGAACCAGTGCTCAACTAGCAGAGCTCATAGCTCTGACCAGAGCCTTACAACTTAGCAAGGGACGAATGGTCAATATTTATACTGATTCTAAATATGCTTTCCTAGTATTACTTGCTCATGCAGCCATATGAAAAATTACCTAGCAGCCAATAGATCTATAAAATATAAGGAGATAGATGATCTTTTATTATGGGCTGTCCTTCAAAATCAGATGTCATTAGATGTTTTAACAGCAGCACAGGGGGTCACTTGTGCAATTGTAAAAACTAAATGCTGATTCCTCTGTTAATGTCTCATTAGCTATTCAAGACGTTAGACAAATTAACAACTTGTCAGTTTCTGAGATTCCCTGGAGCTTGTCTTCTTATGGAAAGCAATGACTAGTTCCTCTTGGTAAAAAGTCTCTGTTAACTATACTCATAACTGTCTTGATGATTTTATTCTTTGGCCCATACATATTTAACTGTTTCTTTGGCTTTGTCTCCTCCAGACTTAAAGCTGTGTGCATACCCAAGATAAAAAGCCTGGTAGCTATTGAAGGCCTCTAGACAAAAACTGCAAAAGTACTGCTGTACCCTAAAAATGAGGCAACATCCAAAAAGAAAATAAAAGGGAGCGCTTTATTTAGGCTGGTACCCAGCGGCACAGACAATGGAATTTTCAGATCTGTGCAATGAGGTTAAACTTCTGAGGGGTTTATAAAGGGAAAAATCACAAAGCAAGGGTGGGGGGGCTAAGGGGAAGAAGGCTTTTGTTACAGCTTGTGGTCATTCACTGGAATTTTACAGAGTGCAAAGGTTGCAACTTTGTAGTTTGGTGGTCGGCTAGTTCCTGGAAATTTACAGAGTACGAAGGTCACAGCTGCACAGGAAAGGGGGTTTGCTAAGTCTCTGGAATTTCACAAAGAACAAAGGTTGAAATCTAGCACAATGAAAGCAATGCGTACAGAACAGGATAGTGGTGCCTTGGTTAGAGTACAAGTACCTCTAACTGTCATTCCATAACTGCGACCCTGTTCACCTCAAAGAAGTTTGTGATCGGTCATCGTTCCTTTCCCCGCACAGCAGTTCACGTTACTTCTCCAGAGGGGAAAATGTAGCAGGCAACTGAGTTAGTCAGAAATATAGGCAATGAGACAGGGCTAGGTCCTCAATAGAGCCAGTGCTGATACCTGGAAACTGCAGGGGAAGCTGACGCCTCCTGCTGTGGACCAGGCCTCAAGACAAAAGACCAAACAAATGCACCCGTATCCTGAGGATTGATACCCTAAATAGTTTCCATCCCCCTAGGGAAGTCACTACTCTGTAAGAATGCCCGTTTTCTATGTGACTCGCTTCCCCATTTGTCCTAATGTAATCAATTTTGCCTGAACTATTGATCTTATTGGCTAACTATAGTAATGTCCCACCTTATGCCCATCTGCCTTGTGAGTTCCCAGTCTTCCTCCACCTTGAACCCATGGTTTTACTCTATAAAAGTCCCTGGAAAAGACAGAGTCCTGGGCAACCCGCTCGGGACCCCCTTCTGTCTCTCTCCAGACAGAATCTTTCTCTCAATAAATATATTCTACTCTTTACCTCTGTTGTTCCTAAAATTCATTCTTCAATTTTAGAGAACATGAACTCGCGGACATAGTACTCGGGAGTTTCATTCTCCTATATCAAGACGACAAAAAGAAAAATTTATTTTACACTGGAAGTGACTAAAAACAGGCCTATGTGTTTTATAAGGATTAATGGAAATGACTTTGAAGGTCTAACAGACACGGGTGCAGATGTTTCTGTAATTGCATTAGAACAATGGCCTGTCACGTGGCTGACACAAAGGGCACCTGCCAATCAGCCAGAAAATCGATTTCCAGCTCCTACAAGAGACCAAGAGAGAGGACAAGTGATCCAGTAAAATGACATCCAAGCAACGATTCGTGAGGCTAGAGATATAGTCACCAAAAGGAGAATTCCACCAACCCCTAAAAATCTTTTGGTTGCCTTTATGGCTCTGCTGGCAGTATCTATATGTGTAACACCTGTCTCAGGAGTTGATTATTAGACTTATGTCCCTGATCCACCATTACTCAGACACATTACTTGGGCAGATTCTCCACCTGAGATTTATCATTAGCCGGATATGACTGGTCCTAAGTTAGATGCCATCCCAGGTCCAGTCATCCCTAATGATACACCAGACAAAGCAACTATTAACTATACGTCACATTTTGCCTTTCCATCACTATGTGTTGAAGATGCTATGTTCAAATCATTGCCATGTTGCTCACCCACAAATATGGGTGGGATACACCGTAGAGCAGTTGGTAGTTATCACCTTGGGATCTACACCTACCCCAGGAAATACAACAGATTTGTGGAAACCAGAGTTACCTATCTGCTCTGTAATTAGTCCCTTACAGATTCATGAAAAGGCTATTTGGCCTTGGGCTAATTGTCGGGCCAAGGCAGGAATTAAAAGAAAAATAGAATAATATGAATTTATTGACTGGAGCCATGGGGAGAACTTGTTAGAAAGATAAAAAATACAGACCCATGGCAGGCCATAAATTGGACATATTCAGACTAAACAATCTCTGCCTGTGCAACATGTGCAAACTAGACTGGCTTAGGGATTAGTACCCCTATGCCTTGCTTAATGTATAGTACACAAGTAGGATCAATACAACAGTCTTTTGGAAAATTGGCTCTACCTTTTATAAAAGGAAGCATATGGACTGGTAGGGATTTTAAATCACATGATGGAGAAATTTTTAAATTAAAATATTATAAGACTATCCAACCTTCTATTTGCATTTATAATCCTTATGTATTCCTACATGGCACTGTATGTTGGAATGTTAATTCTTTCAAATGTTCAAATTGTACCTTGAGCCACTGTGTAAGGCCAGGAGCTATTTATGGTCAGACATTATTAATAATAGGTCGCATGCCAGGAGTTTAGATCCCCATAAATCTCACTAAAATATGGTCCTATTCTCCAGCATCACGTTTGCTACATACACTAATAAAACATCTGACACACAGCACAAAAAGAATGCTTGGTTTAATTATTACAGGAATTGTTTCTCTGGTTCTCCTGATTTTCAGTGTGCCAGTTTCTTCCGTGGCCATCACACATTCTGTATAAACAGCACATTTTATAGATAACTAGACAAAAACTGCTGATAAAGCATAGAAAATACAACATCATATAGATGCCAAATTACAGACACAGCTGAACGAGCTAAAAACTTCCATGTTATGGATGGGAGATCAAATAGATAATTTACAACTATTACAAAGATTAAAATGCCATTACAAGTCCACTCATTTCTATATAACTCCCTTGCCTTATAACAAATCTTTGCATCCTTGGGAAGATGTAGAAAAATGTACAAGGAGCTATCCACCAAAATGTTACTATGGATATGGACGCTCTCCAAAAAGAGGTGTTGTCAATGTCCCAACAAACCCAAAAATTTGACAAACAAATTCAAGATTGGTACAAATTTTCTGATGATTTAGATCAATTAAATCCATTCAACCATCTGAAGGCACACTTCTGGCTTTATGTTGGTGTACTTGGAGTAATCTGTGTGTTTCTCCTCATTCTATTCATAGTCTATCACAGAGGAGCCAAAACCGCCAACTCCTAGACAACATTCAACCATGACTTACCCTGATCCAGCTTTATTACAAAAACAAAAGGGAGGAGATGTTGGAGACCACTACGAAGTGGCCCTGAGTGGGATTTAAAATTAACTAATTGGCTTTCTATGTTTATCTGTGAGTCTGACCTAAGCCTAGGCCCCTTTCCTGGTGACCAGAGCTGATTCATAGTAAGTAAACCTCTATGAATCACTGGTCCTGGCTGAGGCCTATAGTGGCCTGTGAGACCAGAGATACCTCAAAGGCAAGATAAGGCCACAGCTACAGACACTTGGCTCAAACATCAATTAAGTAGATAGAGACTACAGCTACAGAAATTACTCCTACTATCTCACTTCTACCATGTCTTCATAATAAGACAGTTCTACTCTTGATTCATTACTTGGAGATTTCATTAAAGTGACTCCCAAGGTCCTGCTCATTGCCTGCACCTTCCTCAGTTTCCCTGCCCTTTGTTGTTGGACATAATAAAAATGGGCGGTCCAAAAAAGTCTTTGTTTTATCCCTCAGCATCTCAAACTCAGCTAAAGGGTTTTGACTCTCCTAAAGCCCTAAAATCATATCACTTGTCTCATTTGATTTAAATTTTCACTGTACACTTGTTTGGGAGATTGGGGATCTAGGTCAAGACCCGATACCATTTCTCTAGTATAACTCCCACATTGCTGTTGTCTGGGAATTTTGCATTCTCAGTAGACTGTCTTTCCTCTGAGGCTCATACATCCAGATCTTCAAGGCAAATTGCAACAAAGAACCCAGAAATTTCTATTAGATCTATTATAGTTTTATGAAAAACTATGACAAAATCATCTTAGAATTATGGACAAAGGGTAGAACATTGGATTCTACTGGGAACCCCAAACATAATCATATTTGAAAAAAATATTCAATTTAATTTTTCAAATTAGAAAAATAATAGAAATACTACTGAGACAATGTTTGAGCTTTTCTTATTTGTTTTTAAGTTTGATATTGTGTTGTTCTGAAGGAATTGAATAGAAAGACTAAGGTAACAAAAATCCATTGCTGGGATAAATCAGACATCACAAATCCAAAAGCCTACAGGATCAAGCAGGCAACATAAATAGGTAAAATGTGCCAGATGGGCAGCTGCCACACAGATCTAGCCCTTGTTGTCATAAAAGAAAGTAAGATATTTCTTGTCAGAGCGATTATATTCTCTTGTAAAATAAAAACCAATATCTATTAAATATTGCAAGTAAGTCCAGGATTTTTACCCCTGTAGATCACTAGGAGTCTGGATCTAACCCACGAGCTGCCATGTTGCAACCTTTGCCATGGATTCAAGAGCAAACAGAGAGTAATTGCACGACTGCCTTGGTCCTGGCTACCACTTGCGGGGGTGGGGGGCTTTTGAGAGTGCTACTGAGTTCTTGGATGTTTTATTTTCTTTTCCACAGACATTCTCTGTGTATTCCTGGGTGAGTGGAGGTAAACACTTTAAGAAGGAACAAGCAAGGCTGGTAACCCAGTGAATATAAAAGCTGGAGAGAACACACTGAAGCATCCTGCATTACCACTAGATCTCCATGCAGGCAAGATCACCTTCCAAAGTGGAATCCCTTCTGTGTGTGATAGCAGGATGCTAGGTTCTGACACAGCTAATGAGAAAAACAGTCTTTAGCTTTCCTTCCTCCTCAGTAATAAAATTATGTGGGACTCCTCATTCCATTGTCTCTGCAATTAGGGTAATGTCTTTGTATTCGGCAGTGTTTTCTCAGGGATGTCAGTGTCTCTGAGTGCAAAGGACAAGAGCACAAGGACAGATAGGTTGGGACTCAAATCTTGCCACTTTGCAGCTGTGACCTTCTTAGATTAATTTCGACCAATCAGGGCCTCATTTTTCACATTTGTGATATGGCGTTGCACGAATCTTCTTGATAAGATTATTGTAAGGGTTAAGTTTTAAAAAGGCCACAGAGCTCTGATTACAGTGCCTGGTACATAAAGAGAGCTCAAGGCATCACTGTTAGGACTTCAAGTTGACAACCACTTCATATAATATTTTATGTTCTGCTTTTTGTTTGTTCGTTCATTTGTTTGAGGTACTTGGGATCATACCCAGGGCTTGGCACATACTAGGCAAGTGTTTTACCACTGAACTACACATTGCACTTACTGTAACAGTTCATAATCTACCTGAATGGGAGAACTCACAAAGTTCTCATATTGCAGATTAAAAAAAAAAAAAACCAAATCCAAGGAGCTTAGGTGACTGTTGCGTGCTGTGGCTTTGACACTCACTGCTTGTCACAAGTCTGGTAAGCTCTCTCAGGAGAAATAGGTGGGAACCAGCTTAGGAGAGTAATGAATGGCCCACATCAGCAATATCTGTCTGGGGTCCCTGGAAGCATTCAGTGGGGACACTGGCCTCTGGTTGCCGGATAGTCAGGAGAGGCACAATGCCTGACCCACCTCCCAGGGATGACTGGAAGGCACTAATTAGTGGTTGGGAAAACAGCAGTGACAGGCCTCCTTATTTCCTCAATCCACCCAAGTGCATCTAGCAGCTACAACCAGATGGAAAACAACCACTTAAAGCCCTGAGGAGCTTGTTCAGCTGTAATTCTGGGGAGTCCTGAGAGCCTTACTAATTACCCCATTTTTTGCAGTTGTTTGATTTGGGGTTTTTTTTTTCTTTGTTTTTCATGTGTTCATTTCAGGTTTTCCTCACTGGGAAAACTCCTGTATTAGCTTGTGTCAGTCATGCATGTTGTCACATCCTATTTGGGGGGTAAATTTTAAGTCATTTGCAAATACAAGATTACGAGATTGTATTTGCCTGGTTTCAAGCGCTCCTCAGTTCACCTGAATGGCTTTCCTCTTTATCCAAAGAGCACACTCCTTTTTCTAATTCATTCTAGAACTTATTACAACCAGTCCAGGGATCCAGAGAGGAAGGAGGCCTGATTTTCTCTTTTCTACAAAAAGTAACTCTCTAGTTAAGAAACAAGCAAAGCAATGCAGCCTTCTGAAGTCAGGAGTTATACCTTGGCTTTCAATGAAAAACTTGGTATATGAGGCACCACCTGCTGCCCCCACCAAGAGGATAAAACAGAAAGGTATCCAATGCTCAAACCACAGCCAACTCAAGATACACCTTACCTTGTCCAGCCCATGGCCTAAAATAAAGAAAATTCTACTTAAGTACTAACTGTGTACAAGGAAGATGTCTAGGAGTAGCAAAGCCACAGTGAGACCAGCAAGTTCTGAGTGTCTGATGGTTTGCAGAGGGTGGTAAACACCCCAGAATCATGCTTTGGCATATGGCCAGCCCTCCAGAGGAAGGCACAGTATTCTTACCAGGATAGTCACACTCTGAAAATGAGGCCCTCCCTCTAGAAAGCCCTGCCTCTAAAAGAATGCAGAAATAATATTGGCCCTGAAGGACTGGAACATGGGACTAGGTCCCAAGTGAGGAAGAGGATTAGCAAGAGGCACGGAGCTCACTCTCGAGGTTTTCTAGTATTTCCATTTTACAGATGAGAAAGTTGAGGCCCAGGGAGATTAAATAATCTGATTAAAATCACAAAATTTGCTAGGGTGGATGTAGAGATGGAATCCAGAGCCCCTGTTTCCTAGGCCAAGAGTCTTTGCAGGGGAAAAGCCAGGAATAGGAGGGGTGAGCATGAGGAGTCAACGTGAGAGGAGAGCTCCCATGGCTGCTGAAGCAGTACCACAGGAAAGGTGCTGGGTGCTCCAAACGCACGCCTGTTCTCCAAGAAATATCCTCGTTTAGGGAGTAGCGAAGATGAACCCCCAAGAAATTGAATGTTGCATCAAAGGTAAGAAAAGCAGATGCACAAAGAGAGAAGAGCACTATTAGGTCAGTTCAGATGTCCTGCAAAAACGCAGAGAGCGAAGAGGAAGCCCTGGCAGGCAAACTTGGAAGCTGTATGCAACTACAGCAATCTGCAGGAAGCGCTGTAGACAGTTCTGATCCAGAAAGATGCTCCCAGTACAAAGTCTGTTGAAAGAAATAGATTTATTTCTGGTACTAAGAATGCCGTAATTATCCCAAGGCAAGCGTTAAGGGCCAACTTTGGCAGTGGACTCACTGTCTATGTTGCAAATAGACACAGGCATAAAAGTGTGGCCCACTCTGGGGTCTGGGATTCTCCACCTTGTAAAGGACTATTCATCTCTATGGAATAGGAAAGAGTTCCTAAGGAGCTTTCCAAGTTAGCTCAGCAAACAGACAGGGATGCAATAATGACAATCGCAATCCTGGACTCCAAGTTTTCCAGGGTCCATCATGGCTCATACTCACACCCTGAACAGGGCCCTGAGCAGTCCCTGTGAGAGAGGGACAGTGCATATATTTGGCCCCTTGTGGGCAGGAGACTAAATCCATCAAGCTGAGCTGAGCAGTACCTATTACAGGCCTATCCTGCTGCATGTGCATGTGTCACGGAGGCTGAGGAGAACAGAGAGACCATCGTGGATTTTGCAGTTCCACATACCTTCTACTAAGGTATCTGTGGCTCAGTGTCATACATGACATTTGTTCTCACAACCAGATGTCACCTATACTCAGAGAAGATGAGATTTCCACTTTTTCCATTAACTGAAAATTACCTCAATGTATAAGTGGTAAATCGTAGTAGATACCAAGGTCAAGAATTCCCTGGGTCTTGGAGGTAAAGGTGGACAGAATGGCCCAACTGTGTTGCTTGTAACTTTTCCTCCCAACCAGTTTCCCCTACTCCTTCACTTTAGATGGTACACTGCCATCACAGCCCTTGAATCTCAGTGATTTAAAGCAAGAGGAGTTCCATCTCCCGCTGGTGGAAGGTGTTGGGCTTATCATGTGCACCCTAAAGTAGGGGCAGATAGAATTGCTCCAACATCCATACCAGTCATCTGAGCACGAAGTGCTGCGTAATTGAGCCTGGCATATTGATTATGGAGTCAATTTCCCCATTCAGCAAGGTTTCTGTTGAAGATAGAGTAACCAGAGATGGAGAGAATGAGAATATTCATCACAGAGCAGTGATAATAAGGATTTAGGAAACTGATTTCCACCTTTAAAACAGCCAAGGGCTAGCCATGTGACCTAGGGCAATTTGTATATGCTGTGAACAGTTTTAATGGTCTCGTCTATAAAATCAGCAGCCTAGATATGGGTCATTGTGAGTGTTAAGGAGCAGGCTTTGTTATCAGGCATAATAAAATTTGGTTCTTAATTCATCGATGGTTCTCAGTCATTGATAGAAAGCCTGGTCATCCAGGGCTTTGGACCACTCAAGACCATCTCTCCACCAGTTAGGAAGAAGCAACACACCAGCAGACTTACATTACACTTCAGCTGATCAGTGCACTTCCTGTAGTCACTAAATCCTGTGACCCTACCTCGAAAGAGCTCCTAGGAAAAACACTGTAAAATCATTCTGTTTGTTAAGTGACACTTTGAAAGATTCAGAAGGTGCAATCATTGAGATTTCTTTTTCCCTGCTCCTTGCCTGACCTTCAAAGGGCAGCTCATGGTCCCAAAGTCTTTTCCAGTACCCACCAGCATTAAGATGTCAGGAAGAAGTCTCATATGGACAAGAAGAACTGATAAATTTCCTAAAAACAATTTGATACAGCAGAAGAGAACTTTTAAAAAAAAAATCATACCTTTGAAAATAGAAATTCCCCAGCAGTGCTGGTGGAAGCACATTGGTACAGCCTTGCTAGCAGGTCACTGGCAAAATAAATCAAAAGCATTAAAAATGCATATGGTATTCAAGCCAGGAATTCCATTTCTAGGAACTTATCCCTCAGAAATTGTCCAAGATCTTCAAAGACTGAGAAGCCAAAGAATTCACAACAGCCTTGTTTAGAATAGGGGGGAAAATTGGAAACCACATAAGAGAGTAGCTTCAATAAATAAGTGATGGAATCATAGGCTGTCACTACAGAAGATTGTTCCCAGAAAAAAAGAAAAAAAAAAAGAAGAAAGAAAAGAAGGTGGAAAGGAAGAAAAGGAAGGAAAGAAGTAAGATGATACGTATAATAACATCATCTTTTTAGGTAAGTATTCTACCAGTGAGATATATGCATAGCCATGTATTTTTTAGTTTTAGGTACTGGGAATTGAACTCCCGACCTCATGCTTGCCAGGCAGGCATGTAGGGTGTTTTTGTTTTATTTTTTGTACTGGGAATTGAACTCAAGATCTCTCGCTTGCAAAGCAGGCGCTTATGCCGCTGAGCTAAATCCCCAGCCCGGCATGTAGGTTTTGTTTTGAGGGTTTTCTTTCTTTCCGGGGTATATGTGGGGGGTGTGGTACATGCACACAGTGCTGGGGAAGAGCTCAGGAGTTCACACATGCTAGGCCTGTGCTCTTTCACTGAGCTGTAACCCTAGATCAAAAGCCGGTTTTACAACATTGCATGAAGAACATACTTTAAGAAGTAGTGGTGGGTTTGTGTGTGAATCTTGTCTTTCTTTTCAGTATTTTTAATTTTCTGCATAAAACAGGAATTCATTTAATCCTTTAACAAATAATTATTGAGTAACTTCCTGGTAGCAAGTGTGGTGCTAGGTCAGTTCCGTCTGAGTGATGAGATTCCTATCCACTAGAACTGTTTAATCTATTGCTACCTTTGTAATTTTTAAAAAAATATTTTTTAAATGTATTACTTAGATATCTTTCAGGCTACCATCCAGAGACGTGAGTTATATACGAGGCTTTCAAAGAATTCTAGTCCACAAGCTGTTCTGGTTGTACTAAAAGTCCATAAAACTCCTGATTCTTTTCATTTACTTCAGTCCTGTTTGCATGGCAAATCAACCAAAATGTTTGAAAGGGCAGTAGCAAAAATCAGACCTGCTTTTAGAGATGGCTAAACGTTTATTAATGTGAAAGGCAAATACTGATTATGCCAGAAACAAGAATACCTGTCATGAGTAGATGCAGCAACTGCAGGAAGAGTCAAAGGTGACTCCTATACAAGCCCTGCTGATAAGTTTGGGTGATTTTTTTAAAACCCACTAAGCTCTCTGTGCCACATTGTTCTAATGAACAATGAGAACAATGAAAATGAGAACAATAATATCTGCCAGCCTGCATTATTGCTTATAAGTGAGGAAAAAATGTTTGTTCTGTCTACCTGCATGAGGAGTCTGCCAGTTCATAATGAGCCTCTTCTTGAAAATATATAAACTTGTTAAAACATTTTGTATGTGCATATATTTTGGTCACATCCATCCCCCTTATGATGACCTTCTTAAGGGTCCCTCGTTATCCCAAGATGGGCCTCAGCAGCCATATTTTTATTCCATGACACTGACTCCCTGGCCGTAGCTATTGGACCAAGACTGAATAACTGCCTCAAGCAAGGACAAGCAAGACTTTCCTTTTGGTATTTCAGAATGGATGCCAGGAGACTCAGGTCCCACTGAAGGGAAGAAATGAAAACTCCTAGGATGGCCATCTTTTTCAGTTTTGTGTCACTACAACAAAATACCTTAGCTAAACTATTTATGAAGTAGAGAGAAGTTTGTTTAGCTCACAGTTTTGCAAGTTCAAAAGCATGGTACTGGCATTTGCACAGTTGCCAGCTGCATCAAGTCATATAGAGAGCAATGGCAGATGCATGTGCAGGAGCAAGAGATTACAGCTCAAACCAGGAACAGAGAGGACTGTGTAAGGCTAGGATTTCATAATGACTCTGGTTCTCTCACTCCCTTCCAGGAACATTAGGCCCCACCTCCCCAAGGTTCACCACATTAAAACAATGCCACCATAGGGTTCAACCTTTAATCCCAATGGACATTTGAACACACGAACCATATCAAACCCCAGCCACTGTCTTTAGTAGAGGAACCAGGGTTAGAGAAGGACACAGCAGCCTGCTGAGGGAGGCAAAGGTGAAAGGTCGCTCGGCTGGAGTGCCAGTTCCTAAGCCTGGGCCAACCTCAGACTAGGCTATATTCTTCAATTCCAGGAGAATTCCTCTGTATTTTTATCAAAAATTCCCCAAGTTTGCTTAATTTAGTCTCTGTCTTCATAACTAAGCAGTTCTAATATCTTTGCTGACAAAGCCTTTGTGAAAATCAAATAGACTAATTTTATATGAGGCATTTGAAAACTCCTTTAGAGAAAAGGTCCTCTGACTTTACATGTAGTGTAAGATCTCAGGGCCTAACTGGGATAAGATTTTATCCCAAAATTCAAATACTTCTGCTGATTTCAACCCCACACTCACCGCAAATTCAGAAGAATTGCATTCTATCATTGCAACACTACAAATGGACCTGGAGGAAATGTCCAGAAATGCCTGAGCTATATACACTGGACACAGAAAGAAAAATGTTGCATGATCTCACTTGCATATGGACTCTTTAAAAAGTTAAATAAATAAAAACTGAGCATTGCATGTTATGGGGTGGAGAAAAGAAAGATGCTCATTGAAGGGTACAAAGTTACAGTCATATAGCACAAGTAACTCTGTAGACCTATGTGTTGCACTAGTACTATAGCCGATAATACTGTATCACATAAAAGAAATTCACTAAGCCAGTAGATTGTAGGTACTCTTAACATACACACAAACATACATATAGTCACTCACATACAAACACAAATATGTGAGGTGATGATCATGTTAATTTGCTATATTCATTAGTTCTCTGGAAAAATGAATATCAAAGGTCCCCTTGTTGTATGTTGTATCCCTTAAATATATTTAAAAATACATACATAAAATAAAAGCACACATTGCATCCTATTTCTGGACTTTCCAGGATCTGTGGCACAAAGTAATTTGATACTTGAATTTTGTATGGTTACAATGAACGTGGCTGGTATAACAAACAAATGCCCGTTTTTTAGTGACTTAAATCAGTATCTAGCTCGTGTCAAAGTTTGATAATGTTGGCAAGGAAGCTCTGTTAACCCTGTTATCTGGGAGGCCAACTCTCTGGATCCTCTGCACTCAGCCCACAGATAAAGGCAGAACAAGTGAAGACACACGGGTCCCTTGAAGATCCCTAATGGACTAGCCCTGAAAGTGGTGCCCTCATTTCTGCCACATTCCACCATTCAGACTTAGTCACATGGTCCACATAAGTGAGAAACACTCTCTCCCACATATCCAAAAGGGACAAGGGCTTTGGTAAACACAGAGTTGCCTTCGACTTCATTTTTCAATTCCATTTTCCTGCTTTCAGCTGTCTCTACCCAGCCATTATTTAACCAGTAACACAGGGACAAGCGAACAACAGCCTGAGGGGCAAATACAACCTATGGACTGTTTTTGTGAATAAAGTTTTACTGAGACACAGCCACACCCACTTTCATACTTACTGCTTATGGTTCCTTTCACGCTGTCATGGCAGATTTGGAGTTTTGACAGAGACAGTGTAATCCACAAACCCTAGATTATTTACTATCTGTCATTTGCAGGGGGAAACAAAAACATTGCGAATCCCAGCACAGCTGCCAATGCCACATCAGCTTTCTAAATTCCCATAGTGTGTGATCTCTCTTTACTGTGTCTTTTCTTCTCTAGTTTTCTTTTCTGTATGGGTCACCATGCTGCTCTGGGTAAGCCACCTGGAGCCCCAACCTTTCCAGAGAGGTTCCAGTCTGCGAAGGAGGAACTCCCACACTGGCTGACTCCAGAGGTTCATTTGGAGTTCTGGGTCATTTTTGTAACATTGCTAAAATTTATAATGTCATTTGTCAAGGATACTCTTGAATTTAATTCCTTTCTCTTATGTAACCTCCTGATGAAGATTTCAAATTCACCTGGAAGCGCTATATATGTTTTTACCTATGGAACAAAAAGAAAACAATGTAAGTGCAGACTACTAAAGGATTAAAAATGGGGTTATGTGAAGAGCAAAACTTGAGAGGGAGATGAGAAACATTGTGACAAATCTCACAACCTGCAGCCCAACTCTACCCACCAAAAGCTATTGTTGTTACTGGGGAAAAATAAAGATTAACTGCAAAATACAATGTATTACATAAATTGTGCTATCTTTGGAAATTCAGAGGTTACATGTAACTTACATTTTTTAGAACAGTGACCATATGTTGCTCTATTGTTGCCCTCTATTATATATCTTGTAAAATACTATAACATTTGCTGTACAATTAAGACTTTCTGAATTCTTAAAAAGTAGGTAAGAAGGAAGGAAGAAAGGAAGAAAGAGGGAGGGAAGGAGCAAGGGAGGAAGATTTTAAGACTTCAAAAGAACTCACATCACCTCTTCTCACCTGGGGTTCCTATGAGTCACAATACCACCACCCAACTCCCAGTGGTTCTGCCAAGCAATCCCTTCTGTGGTGTTTTTAAGCACATAGGTTTGGTTTCTAGAACTGACACCTCCCAGCCCCTCCCAGCGCTTAGAAACTGAGTTTCCAACCTTTGGATTCACTGGCTTTGGCCAGAGCCCAGCCGCCTGGCAGATACGCCTGAAAAGAGCCGGCACCTCTGGCGGGGATGCTTGCTCTGTACCCACGCTGGCAGAGGTGGGGAGGCTGTGTGGACGCTGCCCTCCCCAGCCGCAGGGGGACTCTGGGGTTAGGGCTGGAACATTTGCGGGCTCCTGTTCTGGGCCCCACCTGAGAGAGCAGTTCTAGTCTCTGAAGCAGAGTCAAGCCGTCTCAAGCCTTTTTCATTAACCTCGCTCTTCTGTGGATCTTTGAGTCTCTTGAAGACCTCCTGAGACAGGGAAAGCTCTCTCCCTGCACCCACACTTTAAAGGGGCCTTCTAAAACCCAAGCTCTTAAAGACAGGGTCCTTTGTTTTCTTCACTAATAGGCGCTAGATCAGTTGTCAGCACTTCTAGGGTATTCGGTAAATACCAAATAGTTCTTCCCCTGGTTGCTTATCTCGGTGCACTTGGGCATGCCTGTGTGCCTAGAGATGTTCTTATAGAATGTTCCTCTCTAAATTATTGCTTCTTAGACCAAAAAAAAAGGTTTTTTAGGTAAGATTTATGAACAGAAAAATAACACATATTCCTTACCACACTTTAATGAACTTTGATAAAAGTAACACCTGTGCAACCAGCACTCCAATCAAGATTTATAACATTTCTATTACCCCAGGAAAGAAACTAATGACTGTTAGTAGTCAGCCTGGGGTCCTGCATCACCTTATTTACTCCACTCCAGGGTTCTTATTTCATTTTACCCTACTGTAAGGACTCATGTCTGCCTTGCTTGCTTAGTAGATGTTCAACAAATGATTCTGGGATAGAATTTATTGGATGTCCATATTATCTTACTATATGGCATTCTTGACTCAATTAACTGTGACTCATAAGAAATGGGCTAAATTTTAGGGTCAGCCAGTAGCTTCCTGGTGAAGAACAGACTCTGGAACAAGGCTAAGCAGGTGCAAAAGCCAGTGACACAGCTAGATTTGCAACTGGATACACACTAGTTAACCTTTATGTTCTTCAGTACAGTATCTTAATCTGTAAATCAGGGCTGATATGAGGGACAAGTGTCTCCTGAGGATTAACCAAGATGATGAACACACACAGTTTAGTACATTCCTGGTATCTACAGTTGACCTCCATGGATCCAACCAACTGAAGATCGAAAGTGTGAGGGGAAAACACTACACCTGTACTGAACATGTAGACTTTTTTATTGTCATTATACCCTAAACAAAACAGGATACCCCTGCAGATACCAAGGAAGGACTATACCAAGTATTCAATAAGGGTCAGGTATCATTATTGATGACTCTTGGAGTAGAGTGAGCCTTACAAGAATGCAACTAGCTGCAGGGGCTGAGCAAGAGTATCTGATCTACTCTGGGGCTGCGCCACAGCATCAGGAAGTTTTGGCCTCCACAAGTCATACATTGTCCCAGCAGACAGGGAGCCATGGGGAATCTGGTAGGAGGTAGAAGAACATTTCAAGGACAGAAAACTTTGGAATTCAAGGACCATGGGGATTGAAATACACCACTGAAATTTTTTTTTCCTACCTCCAAAATGTTTTATCAAATCCTGTACTTTTCACAGGCTTGTGAGACATGTAAAAAATAAGTAAGAAATATTTCAATGAATGAAACATACCAAATGTCAGTAGCAAGTGATACATTCCTTTGGGGGAAAGGCTGTTTTTTAAAAAATAATCCAGTCTGTGTATGCAAAGTAAACAAGGAAATTTGGTCTTTTTTCTTCTTCTTCTTTAAAAATCCATCACTCCTAAAATATCATTCCATAAAATTGGAAGTAAAGGACTGAAAGGCCAAGAGAAAGAGGAGAAAGGGAAGGAGCATACATCATTCACAAAAAAGAAGTAAAACTGTACCAACTGAAGCAGTTTATAACAGACTGGGTCACACGCCCAGACACTGAAGGATGGCTGAAGAAATTCACCATTCTACAGAGACTGGGGTTCTATGCTTGGTGGAGATCTGTGAAGAGCAATTCAGCACCTTGGAGCAATCCCCTTTCCTACTCCAAAGCTGGGCTTCTGCACTATTGCTCCACAGAGAGGGCCTCTCATGCCACCGCCCAGCCCACCTTGAGGGCCTCCAGGTCCCCACAGGTGGTTGTCTCAACAGTCCCCTTCCCTAGCATCGCCAGTCTTCTCTTCCACATTCAGACAGACTTCATCTCGGAATATGATGGGTCTGTCGCTAAGGACCTTCTGCACAGGCTCAGAATCATCAAACACGACGAAACCAAAATTAAGTAACTTCCCGCAACTGTTTATGCACAGCTTCACCACGTTCCCATAATTTTGAAAGAGATCTTTAAGTTCTGATTTGCCCACCTCATGAGTCAGGTTACTGATGAAGAGCTTGTGGCTGTCAGGATGTCTCACAGTTCTCCAGCGTGCAACATCACCTTGCTCCCCAGCCTCACGATTGGTCTGAATCTCCTCTGGGGAGGACTATTTATCACACTCCTTGATCCCTTTGAGGGCTCTGAGGCCTCTGCGGTGGAATCTGAGATTCAGGTTTAGCCTATGGATGGGGCTGTGACAATGTAAGTCACCACCCCAGTAACAGGAACAGCTCCGCTAGGAGGGAGGTTCATAGACGCCCGGTCATAGATGCCCAAAATAACATCCTCAAGTCTTCCTGCTCTGTCTGATCTTCTTCTAAAACAGGCTCAGACTTCTCCTCTTGGATTTCAGACGCAGGTTCTTGCTTTGCTTCTGGTTCGGGATCAGGCTCAGGTTCAGCAACAGGTTCCTCTAAATGTTTTTCCAGGTGATTGCTGATGGTTTGATAGCAGAAAGTTCCAGAATCATCGTGTACAATCTCAGGGGTCTGCTGTCTTTCTTCAGGCTCCTCAGATTCCTCCTGAGAGTCAGTGACAAAGCCGCCAAAGACCTCATCTTAGTATCTGAAGATATCATTTTGAACATAGACTTTATTTGCCACAGAGCCCTCAGGATCAAGGACAAACATCTGACTGAACCTCCACAAAGCCTGGTTGGAGTGCAGTTTCATTCCCCGGATCACCACATCATCATCAGGGCAGCATGTGCATCCACGACTGATCTGGGTGTGGCAGTTGATGAAGTTCTGTGACATCACTTTCCTATGAATTTCTTTCAGTCCATAGACTGCACCTGCAGGTATTCTGTTTGAATCCAGTCCCCCGTGGACATAGGAAGAGTTCTTTCCATTAAATCGATGCAGCATGTCTATGGCCTGGTTCAGCAGGGTGTAATACTGTCTCACAAATTCCTGCCCAACCAGCAGGGGAAAAAGCTTCTCCATCACCATTGCTTTGGTCAATTCAACCTGTGTGGCTGAGTGGGTAAGAAACAAGCTCTGCTACATGACAGAAATCCCTCACGCAAGTGCATTCGCCTGGAGAAACTTTTAAAGTCAAATAGAAAGAAAAATTGGGTGACTTCTCTCAGAAATAGGCAGAAATTCTGCCTTTAAATCTCATACATTCAATTCCTTTTCTTTCCTTAAATATGGCTGTTACTACACACTAGGTAAATGCTCAGTATTGGGAACCCATTACCCATTTGTAATGAGGAAAATATTGTGACAATTAATAAGGAATATTGAAAATACAAATGGGAGGCAAAAGAATTTGTAAGGCAAGGCCATGTCAGTGGTCTGTACTAAATGGTTATTCCTAACTTTATAAATTGCATTTTTATTTAAAAAATATAATTGCAAGACAATCAGGACTATGAGCACGAAAGCTAAATTTGCAAACCTGAACCATGGCTGGATCCCTAGCTAAGAGTGACACAGGGAAGGAGAAACACAGGTCTTGGGTGAGAAATAGGTTCCAAATCTTTTGTTTTGTTTTGTTTTGTTTTGTTTTGTTTTTTCACACCACTTTCTTGATATCCTGATTAATAATTATCCATTGCGGCTTATTAGAAGGATTCCCTTTGGGGGAAAAACCGAGAGACCTTTTGAAAAGGTAGTCTTTAAAGGTTTAGACCTACGACTATCCCTGTGTGGTATTCTAAAAATGCTTTTCTATTGGCAGCCCAGCTACAAGCCACATAGCACAGAATAGCACTTCAGGAAAATTACTTTCCTCCATCTCTGAATTGAGGCCTCTACCTCTCCTAGTCTCTGTCATGGTTTCCCTTGTTCTGGATGAGAACTCTGTCTTGCTATCGTGTTCAGCCACCTCAGGAAAGGAATCATTTATATCTGCAAACTGAGCCTCTCCGCTCCATTGTGCAGCTCTGTTTCCCTGCCTCTTAGAATGAAGTCCAGGGAACTTTCTTTGGGGCCTGAAGTTGCCGGCCACCTTCCCCCACTGGGCTGGGGACCCCTTTTCAGTAAACAAGGGCTGCTGGGGCTCTCGCTAGCACACTCAGCCTTTGGGCAGCACAGAAGCAGTGTGACTTGGAGAATGAAGAAGGGATTCCTTCCCAGGGGACTTGTTTGGCTGGCAGCGGGTCTGATTAGAAATTTACCTGTTGGCACAGAACGAAAAGAACAGACTAATCTGGTGAAAGGTGTACAGTCAAATAGGTCATCCCTCTCTGTGGGTGAAGGCCTGATGTTGGAATCAGTGCTGTATGCCCCAGCAGGGCCTATTATGGGATAGAATCGATTACCTGCCTTCCAGGGGGCAGCACGCTGCTGTGGAATGAACGTGCTCTGCTTGTGTCTCAGCTCTGCCGCTTTTCGGATGAGTAATCCTGAGCAAGCTACGTCAGCTCGCTAGGCTTCAGTTTTCCTATCTGTAGAACTTCAGGACTGATAAAGCCAGCCTTAGAGGGTTTGCTGGAGCAAATGAGACCCAGCGTGGAACATGGCCAGCAAAGTTCTGGGCACATATTAGTCCCTCTTAACAGATTTCCCTTTTCTCTGGTGTTTTTTTTTTAAAACGAAAAAAAAGAATGAAAATGATGATACAGAATTTCAAAATGAAAAAATAAGAGATCAACACTGGTTTTCGTGGCTTTTATGAAAGTATGGAAAATGGAAAGAAACAAGGCAGGAAGAAAAAAAGAGTAATCTAGGCAGAGAGGGCTGGAAGAAAAAGTCTGAGGAAAGCCTAGGCTATTCAGAAACCGGAGCAAACAAAATGTTTGTATTTAGTGTTCTTGTAGATGCTATATAACAAACTACCCCAGAGGTTAGCAGCTTAAAGAAGCAGTTATTCTTTCACAGTTTCTGTAAGAATTAGAGGAGGGGCTTAATTGACTCATCCTCCAGGTCTCTTGTAAAACTGCAGCCAACATAGCAGCCAGGGCTGCCTTCATCTCCAAACTCAGATGAAGAAGAATCCAATTCCAATGCCCCTCCATGGCTGCTGGCAGGATTCAATTCCTTGTGGAATACTGGACCGAGGGCCTCACTTCCCGGCTAGCTATTGGCCAGAGAAATTCTCAGCTCCTCATCGTATGGGCCTTTGAATAGAGCCACCTATAACATGGGAGATACCTTTATCAGAATGTGCAGGAGAAAGGAAAAAAGAGATCATAGACTTTCATTAATAAGATCTCAGGAGTGATGCCCTCATGTTTCCCATATTCTATCCATTAGAAGTGAGTCGCTATGTCTATCTCACACTCTAGGAGAAGAGAATACATGACAACCTGGATACCAGGAAGTAGTAACTTCTGGGGACAATCTTGGAAGCTAACTACCTCACTGTCCTTTCTGGGAAGGATCATTCTTCTTCCTCAAAAAAGTCACATAAGATTCTGGTGGGACTGTCCCCCATAATACATGCCACCCCACCCCATTCCTATGCTGGGATGACATGAAACCTAGGTCTGGTGAATCATCCTGCATATCCTGTTGGCACAGTCACTGGCCGTAAAAGTAACCATGCAACCCAAGCATGCAGATACACCACAACAATAAAATTTACACAGCTATATTAAAACAAGAAGAAAGAAGTTCTGTCTTTCATCTAAAATCACTAATATGAAATGATGTAAACCTGGGCACCCTGTGGCCATATTATCTATCAGCCACGTAAAGAAATTCTAACTGCATTAGAAACAACTGAGGCCATTACCTTCAGAAGCAGAGACAAAAATGGGACTAAATGGAGAGCACAAATAGCAACTAGCACTGTATCTTTTTTAATTCCAGAGAGGCATCCTTCAAAAGCTAACAAATAGCTCCCTCCTTTTCACTTGAGATAGTTAAATGGAGTTCTGTCATTTGTGGCATCAAAAATATTGATTAATTAAGCCAGTTTTTGTATCTGTAATATCAACGTGCTAAACTAAATCATCTCCATGCTTTTTCCCCATATTAATTACCAGGTCTAAGGTTCTTAGTTAACATATCAAATTACTCATTAAGAAATTGATTTTTCCCAAACTGAAGACAGAAGTTGTTGCAGCCTGAAGGAAGACGAAGGCAGAAGAAAGAGACAGACTCACTTTTGGATCAGTGGGGACCAAGGACCATCTCTTCCTCATTTATTGTTTAGTCAAGGCTTCAGTTTTAATTTGGGCTGTAAGGAAGCTACCAAAAAGGATTCAACCCTCTAGTGATCCCATGTAAGCCCACACATATGTATCTTTCACATATCGTTGGAGTGCAGTAATACAGGTGTCAAGGGCATAGGTTTCAGAAGCAGCAGCTGTGTAATCAATGATTATCATTATAACAAGGCCTAATGTGTACTGTGTACCTGGTAATTGCTCAAAACCCTACCTCTTCACCTCCTAGCTGTGTGACCTTAGGGAAGTGACTTAGCTCCTATATGCCTTTGCTTCCTCACCTGTAAAATGGGGATAATGATAGTTTCCTTCTCACAGGGTTGTGATGATTGAATGAGTCAATACAGGTAGAGTGCCAGGCAGAGTGCCTGGCACATGCTGTTTTTAAAATGTTCTCCCTTGCCTTTCACAATAGTCACAACTATCATCAATAGTTGATATTTGCCAGCTCAAATATCAACTATTCCACAAACCTTCCTCAACTGCCCTCCACCTTCTTGTCCCCTGTGGTACTTTATATTCTTGCCTCCTAGCTTTCTAACCCAACGGCCTGTATTCCATTCACCTGTGCATATATCCAACACCATACTTTATCTTTAGGTTCTTGAAGCTCAATCAACGCTAAATGCACAGTAGGAGTTCAACAAATCCAAATGGACAGAGCAAACCATCTCTCAAGAAAAAGAACAGTCTGATCAGGACACACCTCAGCTTTTGGTTTCGCCGCCTGATTGAGCATTAGAGATTTCTGTCAGGTGAAACTCTGATGCGAGATTGTAGTAAAGCTGCTGCTCAGATGAAACCACCAATTGCTCAAGCTAAAAGTAACAATTCCTCACAACCAGCAGACCAACCCATCAACAACCAGCTGTGGAGCGCTGTGCTAACGGGTGCGGTGCTGCTGGTTTGGAAACTGACCAGGGACAGTAAATATGATGGTTACCTGGGTGTGTAAACACAAAACCAGCTCCTCCCACCTCACCACTGAGACACTGCAGTCTCAGCATCAGGGACACCACAAGTGGCTACTTGTTAGCTCCTGTCAAATAAAACAGCAAGGGGCTAGGGGTTTAGCTCAGTGGCCTGCCTCGCAAGTGCGTGGTCATGAGTTCAATCCCCTGTACCGATTTAAAAAAAAAAAAAACTCAAATGAAACAGCAAGGTCCTATAGCCCCTCTGACAAATGCACACATTAAGGACAAAATCACAGTAACTAAAGTGTTTTAAGAAACTAAGCAAGGAGTTTGGGGTATAGCACAGCAGTGCAGCACCTGCCTAGCACATATGAGGCTCCAGGTTCAGTCCCCAGTAGCAAGAGAAAATAACCCTAAACAGCACCTTTTTCTAAGGTGAGTATTAGACAAAGGCCTGGATTTAAAAAGAAAGCCTCTTCCCATTTCCAAAACCACATTCTTTTTACCAGCTAGAGGCTGGGTAGGGCTAGAAGATCTGCTGATAGTACTCAACTCACTACAGAAATGACCTCTAGGGGCCAGTCTGCTAAACCACATGGACTGGCCACATGGTACCTTGTTTCTTATTGGTATAAATCTTAGTGCAGTAGTAAAAAATGCTTTTGGAATCTTTGCAAAGAGTGGAAAAGAAAAGATGCATATCCGAAGTAGAAAGGAACATGGCAGGATTTATAGGATCACAGTGGGAGATCTCCCAAATGACTAGAATTCAAACAAACAAAAAACCACTTTCTTACCCTATTCCTCTTGCACATCTTTTTTTCCTATTCATTCATTCATTCATTCATTTATTCATACCTGCCTTGACCCTAGTGGCAGTGCAGCTAGACACCCCACTGGCACTAGGGAGCTATCAGTGGATTTTAACTAGGGGATCTCCATAATGAGATATGCTTTTTAAACCACCTGGAACCAGTGGGATGGAATTAGAGAAGACAGGTTGGTAGCCATCCAGGTGAATTCTGAGTTGGCCCTCTTAGAGAAGAAAGAATGGAGACTAAGAGGGAGAATAAGTAGCATTTCTTGATTGGTTAAAATTTGGGTCATATTGATAGAGTGAAAAATAACTATAAAGTTTTGTATTCAGATGACTTCGTGAATAAAACTACTAAAGCAAGAATCAGTCTGGAAAAGCAGCAATAAAACATTTGGGAACTGTTTTGGTAAAACATATGTAAAAAAGAAAAAAGAGCCACATAGAATGATGATAAGATGTCATTTACATATCTGGTCACCAGGACGGGTGACAGGACATGTTGGTAAGGAGGGCTAGCTGTCGCTCCAGTGGATTGATTCCCAGCTGTGACACCAGAGGAATTTCAAGAGAGCATGAGAATGAACCAGGGCATGCTCAGTGCTACCCTTAGAGACCCAACCAAAAGTTAGAGACCCAACTTATAACTCTTACTTATAGTGGGACCCATGTGATACTTTCACATCTCGTAAATATTTAGAGGCTTGATGGAAATCTGTTAGTAGTAGACAACTGTAGATGTGAGGGTAAATGACCTGACTGCTAGGTGAATGTCTTTGGACCCTTCCTGGAATACTCTGACCATAGCTTAAGGAATGGGGTGGGGAAAGGAATCTTCCTTTCCAACCAGCCTAGTCTTCTCTGCTTCTTCCTTGCTTGGAACCTCTGAAGCACCTTCATGTCCCCAGAATGTCTTCCTCTTCCACACTGGGCAGGATTATTAACCAGGCAGCTACTGAATGGGGCAGCGGTTATCCTTCCGAACAGTCTACTTTGGACTTAGTAGGCTGTCATTACTTCACAAGCAAAAGACTTTAACTTGGGAATTCGTTGTATACTGTTACTGTCACATTTCAAATGGTTTAATGCAGCCAGAAATATAGGTTTGTTGTTGTTGGTGGTGGTGGTGGTGGTGGTGGTGATGATGGTTTTTTCATTTCTTTGTTTTAATAAGAGCAGGACTAGGAAGCTAAGGAGTACAGCTGGAAGCTCCCCCTGCTGTCTGGCTTTTGCTCCTGCAGCCTCTGCATGTCCCAGTGTTTCCACCCTTGTGAGATCACACTTTTTCACAGGGAGAAAGGTTCTTACACCCAGATTCAAGATTTTACTTTCAGAACCAGTAATCGGTATACACCACCATGTGTAAAACTTCCCATCGCTTCCTGCCTCTTTTGCTACATATTGGAGAATTATCCAGACTCTGAACGGCCCTAGCACTCAGCCAAGGACGAACACTGGCAACACTAAGGAGTGAATCTCACTCAGAGGCTACCACAGCACAGTGACAGGCTACTGTAGCGGAACTGCCCTTTTTCATGTAGTAACGCCAGGGTGAGGAATGTAAACTAAAAGAGCATCCGCAGACTCAGGTCCCTAAGAATTGGAAGTATTTTCCAGAAGTGAACAGTGTCTTCTTCCTTCCTCTGAGCTGAGACAGATGCAGGCTGACCCCTACAGGTGGAAGGAAAGCTTGGCTCCTGGAGGCGGCCGTCCTTGCTGACTGACTGCTTCACCTGGGTAAACCGCCACTCCGAGGTTTTGCTCAGCTGGGCAGGGGACAACTCAGCCTGTGGCCCCCCAAATTCAAGTAGCAGCATCATTTGGGAACTTCACTAAGAGAGGCAAATTTTCAGGACCTCTGGGATATGTCCTGCTGTCTGTACTCTAACAAGCACGGCAGGAGTCTGAAGAACCTCAAGCTTAGGAATCATCCTTCCAGAGAAAGCCTTGTGGCCACCTGGACCCTTATTTGACAGCTGATACTTGACCTCTTCTGCCTCAGTCAACCTCGAACCACCGCATTTCAGAGTAATGATTATACTCCTCTTCTCTGTACAAAGGAAAACATCGAGAATACCCCCTGGCATCCTCCCCCAGCCACCTGAGAGGAAAAGGGATGCCAATAGAAGGGAACCTCTGGGGTCCTCAGAGATGCCGGCTCTGGCTTTCAGGGCTCTGCAAAGCTACTCAGCTCCAGGTCTGGCCTTTCTAGGCCTGTAACGGGGTCACTGCAGAGCTCTTAGCCCATTACTCAGGTGCTCTATGCCCTTGCCTTGTCTCCTCTCCTTGCGGTGATGTTGCACCCAGCTTTCTCTTTTTTTGCTCACAATTGTCACTAGAAGATGGGACATGAAGAGACCAGCTGTGGAATGATCACAACAGGGTTTGTTTTTTTAAATCCATCTCCAGCATCTAAAAATATCTGTCAATCAGAGAGAGATAGGAAGTCACTAAAAAGACAGAAAACATTCAAGGATGGAAACACACCCCTCACAGCCTGGTCATATGCCACAATGTCTTTCAGCTATTCACTGCACTGGAGTCTCGTTAACAGGCTGCAGTGAAGGGAATGGGCTGTCTCCCCTTCCCCCAATATTCTTAAGTGTTGGTTTTCTAAAAGGGAGATGATGGAAGGAAAAAAATGAGAAAAAACAGCATCTTTATTAACATTAGTATTTTTGTGAACATCATCAGAGGATTGGGTCCCTTAGGGGAGACTGTACTTTGAAGACATAGCTTTCTTTTCAAGAGCAGATAAATGAGATAAACAGTCCACAGAGCTGCACTCTGAGGTGCTGACTCAGCCACAGAAAATCTTTCTGCACCCCTCTGCATATTGTTTCTACAATGTTCCTTTGTTTCAAAGCATCACCACATATGTTTCCCATCTTTTCCTTAGCCGGTGGGCAGTGATGGGAAAGCACAAAGGGAAAGCTTTTCCTCTTCACCAACTGTGGAGGAGTCCGGTCCCCAGGAGGCACTAATCTAACAGCTGGGTGGAGTGGGGATGCACTGGGGAAATGCTCCCTAATAGATGGAGCGGCCTTTTCACACTGCCATCCAGAGAAGTGGGCTTGAGCAGGCTTGCTCGTCTCAAAGATGCTTCCATAGGTACTGGTGCCAGGGTGGGACATGATACAGGAAATAAAAAAGGAGGAAGAGAGGATGTAGAAGCTGGTGTGGAAAGGGAAGCAAAAAGAGTGCTTGTCGTACACACCACACATACGCACACGTGCACGCGCGCACACACACACACACACTCAGAGCTACTTCTGTTTTGTTTTCTGGTGATCCCACTTCATTCCAAAATAGTGGCAAACTCTTCTGTTTCTTGGCCTCACGAAGAGTGGAACGCTAGTGTTTCCAGAAAATAAACTCTTCCTGGCCTAAGGGAAAGCTGATCTTATTGAAGACATTTTATTAGATATCCTGAAAGTGGGGAGTGTAGGGAAAGGATGAAAGTTGAACCGAAGTGAAGAGGAAGATTTTATAAGTTCATTGAGAATGGGGACCCTCACTTTAGGTTCTCCCAGGATCCCAAGGTGTTGGCAAAGCCTCTGGGAGGAGTGGTCAGGGGATCAGGAGTGCCTTGGTACATCACATGTAAGTGTCCCAGAAGATAGGGTGGTGGTATAAAGAAATCAAATGTCTTGAGTCAACTCTAAGTTCTGCCACTTGCTGGCTAGGTGACATGGGATAGGTACCTTTATTGCCTCAGTTTCTTGATCTGTACAACAATTATTTGTTCACTCCACAATTATGTATTGAAATATGTATGTACTGTTCTAGGGGTTGAGAGACAGAAGCAAACAAACTAAGAAGATGCTATCCTATGAAACTTATATTCTAGTGAGGCCAGAAAGACAGAAACCATGGAATCCTGTTGCTATGCAAAGTACTAAGCCATAAATGCCTATAAGTAAGTAAATCATGTACTATATGATATAGAATATTAGAAGATGAACATACTGTGGGAACAAAAGATGAAGCATAGATAAAAGTTCAAAATAGGCTTCATGGAGAAGGCAATATTTGAGCAGATTTGAAGGAGCGGAGGAGTAAGTGTTAATTATTGGAAAAAAGAATACTCTAGATCAAAGAATAGTATCTCATACAAAACTATTTACATTAAGCACTACTAAGTCCCCAGTACTCCAGTAACATTCTATAAATGTTAATTATTGTTATTTTCATCCCCAATTGTGACCCAGCATTTCCTTAGTCTACAAGGACTAAGGAAATGATTATATCCATAGTAACCAGCTTGCCCTGAAACAGAGGGATCCTCCAAATGTATGGCTCTGGATAAGAGCCCTGGACAAGGGACCTGGATAAGGGACCTTTATTTGACTCTCAAATGAAGGATGAGTCCCTAACAGTGACTGAGATGAAATTTTCCTCCAGTCACGCCAAACAACCAGATAGATTCTTTTATAATTTAAAGAAAATAAAGCAATTTTTGTAAATAAAGTAATATTTGTGAAGTGACCTGAATTGATAAAGGATGACTCTTAATCATACTATAGAAAAATGGAAGGCAGAGAACTAAAGACTTGCTAAAGTTCTGGATTGCAAGACCTAGAGATCTGCATGCTATAGCATGACTGTAGCGAGGCAGGAAATAAAAAAGTGGGACAGGCAAACGGAAATCAAATGATGTTGGAAGCAGTGAGGAAAATGTGCCACTGCGGGTGGTGTTGGAGGGTGTATTCAGAGTTACTAGACAGGAAATACAAAGTCTTTGCTAACAGGGGCAGGTCCTAAATACAAGGCCAGAACAACCAACCCCAAAGCAGAGGTGAGCAGAAGGCACTAAGGGTGAAAATATTGGTGAATGGGGCAGGAGTTCCATGCAGCTCCAAGGAGCCAAGTCCATAGTCAAAATGTATCGTTTGTATAGATGGACCTTAAATGTGTTAGAACCCCAAAATGGTAAAATCTTGAAAAGACTTTGAAGCTCACTGAACCTGAGCCAGACCTTTTTATAAGTGGGGTAACTGAGACTCAAAAATGTGAAACATTTATCCAGCGTCTCATTCTACCAGTCAGACCTCCTTCTTCACGTTGATGGAAATTCAATTCAAACCAGCTTAATAAACAACAGACAGTATCTTCTGGCTCATAGAATGTGAAGATTGGGACTAGTTCACAAGCCAGCACTTGGATGTGAACAAATCTGGGATTTATAGCAGAGACAAGATGAAAAGTAGACTGCTGTCACTGTATGCTGTGAGGACATAGGCAGGCAGGCTCCTCCCTGGAATTAACAATGCTTTTTTTTTTTAAATGCCCATTGTAGTCCATCTCCCAGAACAAAATAAATCATTGTCTTTATGGGAGGAAAGAAACCGCTTGCCACTTTAAATGTACCTTTTACCAAGGACTACTCAGTAAGAGCCTAAAATAGAAGTGGATGGTACATGAGTTGAATCAACCCTTCAAATGTGCACTGTCTGACCCTCAGAGTGGGATGCTTCTGAAATTCACTTGTATCACAAATATGCCAGATACTGGGCATACAGCAGTGCACAAAACAGGATCCTTCCCCTTGTATACTTCGATTAGGGTGGTAGGCAGGAGGCGGGTCCATCCTGAAGTCTATTGTCTTAAAAGATGATAAATAGTATGGAGAAAAAGAAATCAGGAAAGGAGGAGAGAGTACAAGGTAGGAAGAAGCAGGTGATACAGTTTTAAAGAGGCTAATCAGGAAAGGAGTCACTGAGAAGGTGACCTTTGCACAAAGACCTGAAGAGAAGAAACAGGAACTGTGGAAGCTGGAGGAGAAAGGCCGTTCCTGGTAGCATTGTGTCTATGGTGTTTGGCAAAAAGCAAGGATGCCTGTGTTTAATTTTGTTTGGTTTAATTACTCTATATTACCTGCCAGAAATGAAAAATAGAGAGTTCCACATCAAAATCTGGATCTCCAGGTTTTCTTTTCTTTCTTTGTTTTTGAAGTCAGTTAAAACCTATGGTAATGCTGACCCCAAACTACTTAATAAAATAATGAACTATGTGTCAGTCAGGGTTTACTAGGGAAACAGATATAACACAAGATATACAAAATATAAGAAATTACAAGATTGGCTTACAGTGGTCAGCCACAAAGTCGGATGTGTAACCGTGCAGAGCGCGTCTGGCATGCTGGAGGCTGAAGGATCCAGCCCAAGGGCTGCAGCTTCCTGCAGTGCCGGATGAAAGTCCGTGTCAGGAGGCTGACCGGTCTGCAACGGAACACTGAAAAATCTACAACGGAAGGCTGAAGAGTCTATGATGAAGGCTGAAGTGTCCCAGGCGGAAGCCAAACAGTCTGTGACAGAAGCCAGGAGACAAAGTCCAACTGGAGCTTCTCCGAAGAACCAGCTATCATTCCCTCCTCATTTGCCTTTAACTGTTTGCAGGCTGCTTCCCTGGGGTGGGTGTAGCACTACACCACCTGCCTGCCCTCCTCTTGCACGGGCTGAGAATGTTACAAACTAAGGCCCCTGGCCTCCTGCTGAATCACTTGTTAAACTTCTAATCTTCTCAAATTGACACAATGAACATTATCCTAGAATGTTAATGACTAGTCCCCTACACCCAGGATGTTGAGCGGGCTGAATCCCTTAGTTAAGCTTCTAGACAAGTTGACACAATATATAAACCATAACAAACTCATAGGTTTATATCATGAATTTTCCCCCATAATAGGACGCACATCTTCAGTTTAGTGTACATCTTCAGTTCAGTGTACTCCCCTCCCCTCCCCTCCCTTAGTCTGTTCCTTTAGATTCACTGTTAGCTCTTTCCTTCATTTCAGCAGCTTGCCATGCTCCTCTAGGCACTCAAACCCTTATGCCTGCATCTAGGCAAGGCCAGGCTTTGGACAGTATAGGGGAGCTTAGTGATTTAATTTAACACAAGATTTATTTTTCAATCCATAGAAAGTCAACAGGAGTGGAATGGTTCTTCCAAGCATCCCTACTTCATGACCCTGTGGCTCTGGGGAAGAGAGAGCTTTGAGGAGTCATATTGTCCCTTACATGTGAATCACCTTGGAAGTGATTCACATCAATCTTACTCACATTTTATTGGCTAGAATTAGTCACATGGCCTTGCCTAAATGCAAAAGATCTGGAAAGTATAGTCTTCCCATGTATATCCAGAGGACAAAGAACAAGATATAACTGAAAAAAGTATTAGTGAGTCAGTGACTTAAAATCTGCTTTTGCTTGGGCTTACAAATGGTCAGTGACTAACTACATATTTTGTATCTGTCTCCTTTATTACCTGAAACTTTAGACCATATTTCTGCTCAACTCTGCCCATAGGTGCACTTTAGGAGTACTCTAAACTGGTTTATCAGTTCTAAATTTACCTACATATCCTTCTTTATGATTGACTAAAATAAGAGTAAAATTAAGAGATTTTCAAGATTTCCAGGTCATTCAACTGCCAGTTTCTCTGACAGCCTGTTCCAGACACCTTGACACACTGTCTAGAAGCCGCTAGTCATTATCCACAGTCACTTTCCTGCATTGCCCTTTTGTAACTCATGTTACCATCACCCCTAAAAAGCCCAAAGCCCAAAATTACTTTTGCGATTCTGGGTCTCTTCTGGTTCCATATAAATTTTAGAATTGTTTTCTCTAGATCTCTGAAGTTTGCTGTTGGCATTTGGATTGGGACTGCAGTGAATCTGCATGTAGACTTTTGAAAGCATGCCCATTTTGACAACATTGGTTCTGCCTATCCAGGAGCAAGGAACATTTTTCCATTTGCTGATTACCTATTAAATCTCCTTCTTCAGAGTATTGTAGTTTTCTTTGTAGAGGTCTTTCACCTCCTTGGTTGGGTTAATTCCACGATATTTCATTTTTCTTAAAACAACTCCAAATGGCATTGTCTTTATTCTGTTCATTGTTGGTATATACAAATGCTAATGGTTTTTGTGTGCTAACCTTGTATCTGCTATTTCACTGAAATTGGTTATTCTAAGAGTTTTTTGGTAGAGTGCTTTGGGTCTTCTAGGTATCATGTCATGTCATGTGCATATGATGATAATTTGAGTTCTTTCTTTCCTATATATACCCCTTTTATTTCTTTCTCTTGCCTAATTGCTCTAGCTAATGTTTCAAGTACTATGTTGAATAGAAGCAGTAATAGTGGAATCCTTGTCTTGTTCCTGATTTTAGGGGGAATGCTTTTAGTTTTCCCCCATTTATTATAAGGCAGGTTGGTTTATCATAAATAGCCTTTATCATATTAAGGTATGGTCCTTCTGTACAAAACTCAAGAAATTCTTTGGGAGTGTAGTATATGTCCTCATGGGTCATGTTATGTAACTTACCTTTAGTAACCTTCTGAGAGCTGAACCTGGCTATAGATTTTGGGACAAAAAAAAAAGGAAAGGTCATTACTGTTTTCAGTGGCAACAGGATTAGTTTTCTCAGGTATAGGTGGAGAAGAAACATCACAGGGGATGCCTCTGCCAATAATAGTAGAGAAATCGCTTCCTTTAGCAAAATAATCTCATCAGAATTTAGGAGTTAAATTCCTTCAGCCTCATCAGATTGCTCCTAAATTTCTCTATCCCAATTCATGGGATATCATTATTTTCTGATCAATGCCCTGAGTTTAACCGCAGATGCCCTTTGAGGCTAGGCATTAAACTGGCACTGTAATTCAACCAATTGTATTATAAGAGCTTGTGTTTGTTTTTAGGCAACTTCAATCCTACAGATAAAAAAGGTTTTCCTTGAAGACACATTTAGAACTCTTTAGATTGTTGTCTTAGTCATTTTTCTTGTTGCTGAGACAAAATTACCCAAAATTAAAAGAAGACAGGTTTATTTCAACTCACAGCTTCTAAAGGTTTCAGGCCATAACTGGCTGGTTCCCAGGCAAGGCAGAGGGGCACTGCAGAGCAGACAGGAGGCAGCAACAGCTGCCAGACTGCCCACCCTCTCTCCCTTTATAGGCCATACAGGCTGCAAACCTATAGTTGGTGCCACCCATGTCCAGGGTGGGGCTCCCATCACCCACCCCCTCAGCCACCTTCACATGCCTAAATGTAGCCACCTTTGAAATTCCCCACTATCTTCATTACATGAAGCTTTGGGGGACATTTAGATACAAGCCATAACAATTACATGTGTCTAGGGCTAGGAACTTGAATCTTTATTATTGTCCTTTTATTACTTTGGTCAGAGATCTTAAGAGCAACCAATCAACATCATTATATTTCTTATTCTTTCAAAAATGTTCTAAAAAAAATCAAAAATGTTCTAAAGTATCATATATAGAATCTCTAAATTCCTTGCATTTCATAAATCACAAATGAGAATAAGCAAATGGATCTACATTGTATATTACTTTAAACAACCCATATTAAAAAAAAAACCCATATCACAGACAATCAGTACTCTCTGCCAGGAGAAACCATGGCAACTTCAGGTCCCATTAAATTAGAAAACCAATTTCAAGAACCACTAAACCAATACGTGAAATTCTCTCTTACAATTCTCTTTCTCCAGAACCACTCCTAGTTCTAAAATTTGTGTTAGTTAGGCTTGTCTAGAGAAACAAAATCAATAGAATGTGTGTGTGTGTGTGTGAGAAAAGGATTTATTAGGTAAGTTTACAGAGTGGAAGGCAGGAGAATCCAGCAGGAGCTTAGCCAAAAAACTGGAAGCTACAGCATAAAAGGGATCAAGAATATAGCACAGTTCTAACATCAAAGGCCTGGAAGCCACTGGAGGGTCATCAACGTGGGTCTACGCTGAAGACACTAAGACTTTGAGAGTGCTGTTCCAAAGTGACAGCAGCAAAGCATAGACCAACTCAGAAAGACTGGAGCGTTTCAAAAGGAGAGCACTTCCTTCTTCCTTCCTTTTTAGCTCATCCAGGCTTCAAGCCTACTGGTGACACCACAGACTAAGGCGTGCCTTCCCCTGCAGTTTGCTGGCCTACGTGTCAGTGATACATAGACATACCCAGAACTGTGTTTACTAATCTGCCAGGCAACTGTTAATCCATTCAAGTGGATATATCACGATTAACAGCCACAATCACCCAGACTCTCCCTGACCCCAGCAACCCAATAAAAGCTGGCCCCTTTCCTTTGTTAATGAGCCCCTTGATGCTGTACCTCCTTCAGCTGTTCCCCTCAAGGTGATATCCCTTCCCTATTTCCTTTCCCTCTTCAGTTAAAGTTTTTGCCTGTGAATTTGTGCTGTTTCCCTCAATTTTAATTTCTATTATCACTAACATAGAAATTCTCTTGTTTCCTAGTCTTATTAGTCTCTTCCCTATCCTTACTTAAAATTGTATTTAGAAACTGTGCATCTAGTCTCTGCCAGAGCCATCTGGGTGTATATCTATGATGTGGTGTCATTGAGAAATTTTCCAGCTTCCCAGCCAGGCGGCTTGATTTATCTAAGCCATCTTCAGTAGTTATATACATGACCCAGAGGTTAAGTACATGAGCTCTGGAATCAAACAAGCTCTATTTCAATTGTGGCTCTAATCGTTATTAACACAACGACTTTGGCCAAGGTTTTTAGCCTATCTAAACCTGTTTTCTTGTCCATAATTTGAAGATAAGAGAACCTACTACACTGGGTTAATGTGAAGATTAAAAGATATTATATACACAAAGTGCTTTGCAGAGTACTTAGTAAGTCCTTGGCAAGTACCCATTGTCTTCAATAAGTATTATTATTATGAGATTTTTTAAAACTTTTTATTATAAAATAATTTCAGACTAACAAATTAGAAGAACAATGTAAAGGGTGCTCGTATGCTCTTCTTAAATTCCCCGAATGTTAACACTTTCCCATACTTCCTTTTTAAAAATTTTGTCTCTCTTTCTACAAATACTTAATCTTTTCTAAAAAATTTAAAAATATTACAGACATGACAGTCCTTTGTTACTAAGTGTTTCAGTGTGTATTTTCTAAATACAGAATATTCTCTTATAGAACCATGGTACAATTTCCAGAAGAAAGAAACTGACATTGAAACAATGGTATTAGCTAGTCCACAGACATTATTCAGATTTTGCCACTTGCTCGCTTATATCCTTTCCTGTGGTCCAGGACTCAATTCAGAAATATAATTTACATTTACTGTGTCGTTTTCATTTAGTTCCCTATAATTTGAAAGATTTTCTTTTTCTTTACCTTTAATGATCTTGACAGTTTTCTAAGAGTACATGCGAGTTGTTCTGTAGACTGTTCCTCTGTTTGGGTTTGTCTGATGTTTCTGCCTGAGTAAAATCAAATTATG
>PVJX010013810.1:0-46463 GCA_004027295.1 Dolichotis patagonum
GTGTAGAAAACTAGAGGCAAACAGTAAAGCAAAAGATGAAAATAACAGAACAACAGAGAAGCTAAAAACCATGTTCAAACTTATATAAAGACAAGATCAGAAAATGAAGGAGAAAGGAATAAAATAAAAAACTAAAAATCAAAAAACAAGCATGAAAGAGAGAAGGGATAAGACAGAAAAAGAAATAAAAGAAAAAAAGTCCACTTCCAGGTTTCTTCAGGTTTGTCTCTGCTTTCACTGACAGACAACCTGTGGAGACAGAGTCATCATCCATGTCAATCTATCCCAGCAAGCCAGCAATAACTTTTCAGCAGGGGAGTGGGTAATCCCAGTAAGCCTGTACTTTCTGGTGAAGATCAGCCAGTCACCCTTGGCTCACTGCCTTCCAAGAGCTTTCCATGGATCTGAGCCCTGCTGGTAGCCACCAGATGGAGCCAGCTGCAGTTCTGAGTTCTTATCTCAGGCTGCTCTTCTCCAAGATGGCTCCAGGCCAATTGCTATCTCCCAAGGTAAGATTGAGACCGTTGCACTCACCACCAGTCAGTGCAGTTCTTCACATCTGCTACTCCACTTTGTGTCCACTGCTCCTGTCCACTGCAGCATCTCCCTGCAGAAGTTTCTGGAGTCACCATCACTGTGACCACGTGTCCACAGATTTGAATCACTCCTCTCATGCAGTGAGTCCCATGTCAAGGAGAAGGTGCCTCCAGATACCACCTTCTTCACTGAAGTTTCTCTCTTCACTCTCTTCATGGGCTTCAATTCACACTTCAGATTCTTCCTGGGTCCAGAGCACCTACTTTCCTCCTTCTTGTCTTCCTCACATTGCTATATTCCTGCATCTGAATGATGACTCTCTGAGAGGCACTTTCTCTGCTGCTTTCTCCTCTGCCATCTTCAATTTAACTTCGAGATGGAATATCTAACAGGTCAATGCTGAACTGCTTTAGTAATTTTAGAATTTTGAAAACCTAAAGAAATATCACACTATTACTTGTGACAAAGCCACCAGACAAAGCAGAATGTCAAGTGAACTTACTTTGGGCTGAATTCTCACACTTCTGTGAAGCACTCCAATCAAAGTGGCCAACAGCTATAAAAGTCAAGTGGCCAACAATAGACACACTCATCATTATATAACCAAAGCAGTTTGCTTTCTCAGGCAAAATGATCCAAATAGGGTACCTAGGGGCAAGGAAATATTTTAAAAGGAACTTTCAGAATAAGAATGAGGAAGATGCTGAAGTTGTATGAAAGATGGAAGGACCTAGGAGACTGACTTCACACATTTCAAATGCCACCTTACTTGATCCTTGAGTTCACCCCAGCACACTAACATTCACTCACTTCAGGCTTGACACACTGTTAGTTAGACCAACAGTTCACTGCAAAGGCTCTGCCCTGTCCAGCCCTACCCTCTGGCCTTCTGCCAAGTGAAGGCCCCAGTTCTCAGAGGAACAATGCTGCCCCTGAGAAGGCTAAAGAGGAAACTAGGCAAGACCATGGGAGTCAGGATTTTCTTAACCGTGGTAGGGAGACAATCTCAGCAATCACAGTGGTCCAAAACATAGCATGCGGACCTGGGAAGGGTTAGGATAGTGAGTAGTGAGTATCTGGACATGCCCAGAAACGTTTGAGGTGATCTCGAATATAGTGCCCAACACTGAGGACTTGCAAAACTGCCTGTTCAGGGTTCCCAAAGGAGGAGGAGGGAGGGCTCGAAGGACAGGGGTGGGAACAGAGATGTCAGAGATGTCTAATTTGATCTGGAAGTTGTCTGGTAAATATGTCCCAATTTAGACTTAGTGCCTAATTCATTCTCATTCTCTCTCTCTCTCTCTCTCTCTCTCACACACACACACACACACACACACACACATTAAACCACACTCTGCTCCCAAGAAACTCGTCAGAACTGGTGTAGGGGATCTGTATATGGATCTCTGGCTTCTACATTAGGTCCGAGTTAGTCTAGAGAGGCTAGGAATGCTCTTCATGGGAGGACTTCAAGACGAGATGTTTGGCAGACAGATGCATTACTTTGTCTCACTGAAGTTTCAAATTCTAGACTCTGTATTTTTAGAACAGGGAAGTGGAGTATTGTTAAGAGATGTGACCTGAGGTGACTTAGAGGTGCTAGAGTTTGGGGCCTGACAAATAGGTGGGAAAATTCACCCAAAGTCTCAAAATCTCACAAAAGCTCCAGAGCCTGGTTCTGTTGATATGCAGGGATCCAGATGCTGCAGGCTTAGAACCCCTGGCCAGTGGATTTGCAATGATCACCATTTGTGAACTGCAAGTGTGTGGAGGGCTTTGGCCACCCTAGGCTGCTGCCACTGAATCCTAAGCTGCTGCTCAGGACGACAACTACTGAGATGCTTTCTGGGGCCAGTAACAGCACACACATCTGGTCCTTTCTACACAGCTGATTTCCATATTCTCTGTATACATCTGGCCTCTTTCACAACCTTTGCAACTTTGAAAGTAGGGACAGATTCTTTAACTGAGACAAGAAAGTAGGGATCAGACTATTATGCCAGCTAGCTATTAAGTGTTTCCTACATGTCTGACATTCATTCCCTTGATATGTGCCAGGCATCTCCTAGGAAAAAATGTGTAAACAGAGACCTGGTAGAGGAGGGAGAGGTCATTAAGATGACTGAGGGTAAAGCCTCCCAGGGAGGAAGACAACCAATACACAAGCAGTGGGTGATGCATTTGCTAAGTTTGGGGACCAGCAAGGAGGCAGCTGGCTCAAGGTTGTGCAAGGAAGGAGAGTGGTTGAAAATGAGGTCAGAAAGGTATCCAGGGACAGATGGTAGAGAGCCATCTAGGCCACAGATGGACTCTGCTTGTAGTTCTGAGGACATGAATAGCCATTTAATTTTGAACAAAGGCATAACATGATCTGATTTTGTTTGTTTGTTTGCTTGTTTGTTTTTAATTTTCCTGGTTTCTGCAAGGGGCCTGTGTAGGGCCCTGTGTAGGGGCAAAGAGATCTATGAAAAGTTCAAAGAGAGGAAAGAGGTATCCTGATACCAGGTTTGTTTCACTGAAGGAGATAAGACATCCAGATAAGAGACAACAGGAGTTTTAAGTAGAGACAACAGGAATAGCTGACTGGTTAATCAAAGGAGTTTGGGGCTGGGCAACTGAGTAAGGAGTGTTACTTCTGAGAGTGATGTGGGAAACCCAGGCTTGGTGGCATGGGAAGGAAAACAGAATTTGGTTTTGAATGTGTCAAGTTTCAAAGGTAGTACTAATACTAAGTACAGATGGGCAAGGTCCTCTATCCTCTTCATCTTGTACTGTTTTTTTCATAGCTCTTCTAGACTCATCTGAGATTCACACCTTCCCTATCCTTCCCCAAAAGAGAACCTCACTTAGAGCAACCATTCCAATTAGAAAGAACAGAAGGAGCCAGTGATTATCCAAGGCTACACTCCATTTAAATGGCAAAATAGGAAGGAATTAAGACCCAAGGCTTCTCAGACTCTCCAGGAAGAAATTTGAGTGGGGGGAGCTCTTCTCACTAGCTGACAGGGCACTCTCCATGTGATACTGGGCACAACCCCTGTAGGATAATGTGGCCCTGGGCACTCTGTCAGCAAGCAGGCAGGGTCCCGTCATGCAGAGTAGAGAGTCTAGAGCCCTCCTTACACCTGATCCACCTCAGCTACCCAACAAAGTGAGTCAGACTACCATAGCACATTAACACACATCACTTGATAACGTGCCCGCCCATCTCCTCACCAGTCAGCAGCTTCTTAAAGGACAACGGCCACTTCATTTCCCTCCTCTCCCGGACTTCTGCCAAGTCAGAGGTCTTTACACTTCCCAGATCCATTCAACACACCCTCCAGCCTCCCTTATCCAGACCAGGTCTGGATATGAGGCCCCATCCTAAGACCAAATCCTCTCTGTCAAATAGATGAATGGCAAAGACAGGCTACTTTGGGTAAAACTCCAGTGAAACTTGGTCACATTTTTAAAGTATTATTTTCAACTTTAGTATACTAGTAATAAATTATTCCTGCCTCAAAAAAAGTCCTGAGCGCAATGTAGTACAAGTATTGACCCTAAGCAGGGACACTGATCTCCAGACCTGCTGCATACTTCAGTGCCAAAAAGACAGAGAGGCAGCTCTCCTTGCCCCCTCATTCCCACATAATGGATTCTAAAGCCTTCAGTCTCAGACTCTCTGACCTCCTCACTCCATCTGTGCTGCCACCCTTGAGGGTCTCACTCACTCTTGTGGCTTCAAGTACCCCTCCATGATGTCCTCCCAAACCCACCCTCCCTTCTCAGCATCAGGCCAGCACTGGCACATGTTATTTGACAATGACCAGGCTTATTTTAGTGGCCCCCACAATCTACCAGAGGCACCTAACCATGTGCGCTGCATCCCCTACACATATACCATCACATACATATATGCGCACGTATACCACCCCTCAATCTCTTCTTTGGCCCCTCACATGCAACCCCTTCCCATTTCACTGTTCACTGAATCCTCAGTACCTTCCTAGTCATACTTTTTTCTTTACCTTCATGCCCTTCTCCTTTACATTGTTCATTTATTGAACAAATAGTCTGAGGTCATACCCTTACCGAATTAGGAGAAGCAACCTCCTCCTTACTTGTTTCCTCTCTCTCTCTCTCTCTCTCTCTCTCTCTCTCTCTCTCTCTCTCTCTTTCTCTCTCTCTGTCTCTCTCTCTCTGTCTCTCTCTCTCTGTCTCTCTCTCTCTCCCATTCATTATACATTTTCTTTACAAATGACACTGCCTTTCCTAAGTTATCATTCTGAAGCATAATTTGAATCCTGTCACTTTCCTGGACCACATTTTCATTGGTTCCCTGTTGCTTACAGGACAATGGAAACTCCTCAGCATGACTTCAGAGGCCTTTCCCAATGTCTACCTAGCAGCCTCGCCAGTCTCACTATCTCTTCTCATGCCATGCCCTCCACTCTTGCTGTGTGACTTCTGTGTTCCAGGGACAGGGAAGGTTGCTCTTATGCTCTGTCCTTGTTGACCCATTATGCTGGAATTGACTCATTCATTTTGGCATTTATTTTGCAAATATGAATTGAGCACCCATAGTGCTCTAGACACTGCAAGTACAAAAGAAAAACCCTCAAAATCCCTCCTAATAGGATTTATATTCTAGAATTAGATAAAGTTCACATAACAAGTAAGTGCATAACAAATTTGCAGGTAGAGACACAAGACATGAAGAAAAATGCAGCATGACGAGGCCTGAAGTGATGAGTACCTCTCGATACAGGCTATTCCTGAGAGTTTTCTGCAGCAGCAAGTGAACACATACATGAAGCAAGCATGATGCATGCAAAATGCCCATCAGAGGCCCAAGCCCATGCACCAATGCCATCCTACTTCGCCTCAGCACTTTTCAAGCGTGATTCCTTTGTAAAAGTTTTCCATTTCCTATGCATTTAATTTCCCAATTTAAGGCAATTCTACCTGGGCTTAGAGCCAAATGTTGATAATTCTGCTTCCCTACTTATCCTTCTCAGGAAGGATCTACAAATCCACAAAGTCCATATAGAGTCCACCTATACACCAGGCACTGTGTCCCCATACTGTTAGATTCAGTGCCCACCTTAAGAGCCGGTGTTGATAAGCTGCTCAAACTATTGTCAGACCAGTTACGGCCTACTCGGCCACAGATGAGTTACTTTAGCTTCAGTGTCTTTATCTGTCCAGTGGAAATGAAAATAGAACCTACCTCGTTTAAGTATTATCCTTCTCACATATCCTGGAGAGAAGTATTTCATAGATCTTTGTTTCCCGGCTCCATTGTGCTTTCCTTAGGAACTATGTCACCTTCTTTATGACCTAATTCAGAGTTCCACCTTTCTTAGAGAAAAAATTTATTTCCTGAAAGTTCACAGACTTCAGTTTGTAGTCCACTGCAAAGTGACTCCACTGTCTCACTTCCAGCAAGCTCCACTGCTACCACAGTGACCTCACTCTCTGACAATTATGACCTTGACCAAGACCCGTGCATGGGGAGAATGCCAGGTGGCAGCTACTTGTTCAGCCCTCAGCATTCCAGGAAGGGAAGTCTAAAAAGGGGCTCCAGGCATACTGCCTCTCTCAGGAGACTTGGGGGAACTGCAGATGAGGGAAACCTTGGCTTACCTCCAACTGGCCAGAGTTCAGAGGAGAAAGGGACCCCTTGGAGTTTTCAAGACTGTTAAAGCCCAAAGACCCATGCTAAGTCCCTCAACATATCGCTAAGACACGAAGAAATTAAATTTTTTTCCTTTTGTGTTGTTTGGGCTCTTTGCCTCTTCTGCCATTTAATTGCTTGCTTCTTTGAGCATGTCTTTGCACCTGTCTCATATGTCCACTAGGTGGCACTGTGGGATGATCCTGGAATTTCCAGTGAAAAACCGGCAATCTTAAGACTCCTGGATGGGAGTGGCAAGGAGCAGAGGAAACCACGGGGTTCTCTACGAAGTGCCTCTGGATCCCCTAATCCCCTCCTCACTGTCCACTGTGCCCTTTGGATCCTAAATCGTTCCTGGATCTACTGTTCCTAAATCGTCTTCCCTCTGCTTTCCCAGCTGTAGCTTGGCTCTGCAATACCAGGAAAGATGCCCAGATGCCTCAGCTGCTCCTCGATCGCCTGCTTTTCTCTCTCCCTGCTTCAAATTCTTGGTCAAGAAAGCTGAGTCACTCTAGAATCCTAGATCTGAGTTTCCTGGATAAATGCTACTGCCTTGCCACAGAATGGCCTCTTTCAGTCGGCAAGTGTGTGCTTATCATCTGATGCTTCTCTGCCTAGCCCTCACTCAGCTCATTCTACCTCTTCCACCTCCGAAAGCAGAGTTGCAGTCAGAGCCCCCTGCCTTCAGAGGTCTCCTGTGGGTGCCTAGTCCACTGAGCACATGTAAAATGCAGTTGCTTTCCCTCAGACCTAACCAAACCCCTCTGTGCTATAAGTCTGTTTTCTCCTCTTGAGGCCTCAGAACTGAAGAGTCCTGAGCTTCCCTTGTAGCAAAGCTTCTTGGACTCAAAGAATAAAATTAAGATGCACTGAGCATCAGGCTTGTACTGTTCTGAATTTTGGTAAGACTCATTTTCAAAGTGATCGGGCATCTCCAAAACGCCTTCTTGCTTTTAAAACAGGCAGTGAGCTGTGCTGGGGAAGCCATTAACATGGGGTCAGACATCCAGGATTCAAATACCAGCTCTACCACTTACTAGAGCTATGTGATCTCAAGCAGGTCACATGTCCTCTCTGAGCCCCAATCTCTTTCAGTAAAACATTATACTAGAACAAAGGATGCTGGCAAAGATTGAGTATAACCATTGCCTGCCAGGGGTTTCCATTCCTTAGCCAATAAAGCTGAAAAGTTAGTCACTGAACTACAAGAAGAAGGCATATAGATCTTGTGACTCAGCTTCTCATTTTGTAAGTGAAGAAATTGAGACCCCAAAGGAGGTAATTTTCCCATGCCATACACTGCCAGTTCACCTAGATAGTAGCAGGGTTGGAGCTAGAACTGGTAGGCCAGGACTCTTTCATGATCTCAAGTGGTTTCTCACTTGTCCACTCTGTTTGCCTTCTCTGTCAGTCACAGACAGAGCAGTGAAAGATTACAGAGGGTTAATGTAACAGGCTCAGATCAGCCAGCCTGTGACCTGGACCCTAAGGAGCCAGTAGGTGTCAGGCTGTGCTCAGGGGACAGAGTAGCAATAGTGCCTGCTCCTAGGCAGACTGGGTCACACTTCGATCCAAGAGTTCTCTTCTGGGACTTCAGTGTGCTACACACTCAGAAGCTAGAGTGGGCTCAAGGAATAGCCAGGATGAAGTGCCGCCATTGGCCACACCTTATAAAGAAGTGCCTATAAAGAAGAATTGAGGTATGGAGATGATGATGTCAAGGAAGAGAGGCCACAGGCTGCTGGTCACTCACTCCAGCTTTGTAGAGTGCTGATCTGTGCCTGCTGGGGTAATGAGAGCAGAATCGTTCTATACAGATAAACAAGCACCCTCCCTCCCCCAAGAGAAAGCTTCCAGAAAGATGATTCCAGGTCAAAAGAGGCAACTGAAAACCTAGGCATGTCTAAAACTGGAATAACTCATGGTGACAGGCAACAGTGTTTTTCCCTGAAGGCCTGGGAGCAGAACCTGGAGCCCACTGACTCAAAGTCCTTAGGACTGACAACAGAGTGGCAGATAGAAAAGATCAACCCAAATACTGTATGAAAGTGGTACTTCAAAGACGGTAAGACCAGGGACTCTGCAGGCAAAGGGCCTGAAGTAATACCATACCTCTGCCTCTTGCCTAGACTAGATGCATCACTCTGAGCAAAGTACTTAACTTCTCTGTGGAATACAGAGGGAGCCACCTTCTCCAATGAACCAGTCTCCTGGTTTTGCCATGTTTGACATAGGGGCTACCTGGTTGTAGGGCTGGTCTTTCGGATTGACCCCATTAGAACTGTAGGCAAGAGTGAGAAACAGCCCCTGGCTGACTTTGTGGGAATGCAAGATTTTTCAGAAGCTGGCACCTTCTGGAGGCACCAAATCTAGGGGCTATGAATCAAGGGAGGTAGCTAAGCTCTGGGAGGGTACCACAGATTCTATGCACTTTCTGGAGTTTTCTGGTTCACAGACACTGCCAGGGAATGCTTTGTGCCCAGCCTGGGCCAGATACAGCCAAAGCCAGAAGAGAACTGGCTTTGCCCTTGGACTACTCCCCACCTATTAGAAGGGCACAGGTGCATGTTCCTCAAGACTTGGTGTGGTGGGCTTGTATCCCAGGCATACAATTAATGCATAGAAACCTGGGAGAGGTCCAGAAAGGTTTCCTGAAATATGTACAATGGGGCAAGTATCACAGTCACTGGATAATGGGAAGAAGGAAGGAGGCTTCTGGCTGAGTGGGATGCTGAAGCCAAAGCAGAAAGACTTGAAGCCATCTGGAAACACATTTCTTGAGCCCTTCCTGCAAGTCACTGTGATAAACGCTCTATGCACATTTTCTCTTTTAGTCTTTGGAGCAAGCATTGGGCAGAATTATTCCCATTTGACAGCTTAGAACCTGAGATGCAGAGGAGAAAACTTCCCCACTTGTGGTCACATAAGTGGCAAGCAAAACAGGTAGGAATTCATCTGAGGCCTGCATCACTCAGTAATTAGCCTAATCTATCTGGTTTAAGTCAATTAGAGCCTTCATGGCAGTTTTGTGTGCTGCCTGTGTAGACTTCTAGCATGGGATTGGGATTGGGCATGCAGAGGACCAGCAGACTGGGGCTTTACTTGCCTTTTAGGAATTGTAGGTTAATCACAGCAATAGGGAACTAAAGAGGAATTAAAGAGGTGATACATTTGTACTGGGATAGGTTGATTTTTGCTGTAGAAGAATTATAGCATCTACAGGAAGAAGAAACCATAAAAGGGTTAGTCTGATTGGAGGGGACCAATAAGAGTTGCAGGTCCCAAACCATGCCTGATAGTAGCCTAAGCCAGAGTAGCAGAGGAGAGAGAGGGAATCAGAGAGAGGGTACAGATACAAAGGCAAACTAGATGTGAAGGGTCAGGTGAAGGAGGAAGAAAAGCACGGATAAGGGCTCTCAGGTGTCTGGTTTGAGCAGCCAAGGAGTAGTAGTACCTCTTGCAGTACAGGGAATGTGAAGGACAAGCAGCCCTGAGAAGTAGAACCCATGGGAGAACTAGGCAGAAGACAGAGGACCCCGGGAGCCAGTATGGGCAAGGCCAGGAGCCTCCTCAGCTACCTGGTGCACAGACACAAAGAATGGCCACCTTTGCTGTTGACTGCCTCGTACCAGATTCATCCCAGCCTCACCACCAGGAGCCACCAGAACTCCACACTAATGGGAGCCATCAAAGAGCCCACTGCAGCACACAAATTGTCTTAGGGATGAGAAAGTCCTTAGCGTGGTCTCCTCCATAACCCACCACCCTGAGCAGCTAATGTGGGTCACCACAGCCTCAGAAAGAGCTCTGAATCAGAAGACCTGGGACTGAGCTGTGACTGAGCTGGTGCAGGCACTGTCTTCCACAGGCAGCTGAAATCACAGCCAGCCCAAGAGAAAGCATCCACAACACAAAAGAATCTGCCATAAGAGATTGTCCTAAACCCTTACATCCATTTGCAACAGTGAAGATGAGGGAGGCCGCCCTGAGAGGACAACTCCACTAGTGGCTAACACATGGTATTTGTACAGAACACGCACTAGTCTAACTGGTTTACCTTCCAGCCACACAGTGAAACTGTGTCATTGAAGAAACTGAGTCACAGAGCTAAGAAGCACCCCTGAGATTAGGCCTTCGACCTGCTGGCACAGTGTTGTGCTTTGACTACCCAGGGTATCAGAAATAGGGCCCTGACCTAAGACAACCACACAATGCTTAAAATCAGCAGCAGTCCAGCATGCATGGGCAGGGGGCTTTCTTCAACAGTTCCTTAACATTCAGCCAGAATTTGCAGTCCAGTGGGATGAATGTGGAACAGCCAGCTCAGGGAAAGGCAGGAGCCAAGGTTCAGTCTCCACAGTAGAGCCCCTTGAAGGCAGCCATAGTGAATCTAGAATGCTTCCTGCGGGAGGCTAACTTTGATTTCTGGATCTGACACAGCAGACTTCCGGGGTCAATAGGGAGCTGGATGGATCATCATTCCACTCCCAAGAAAAGTCCTCCAGTTGTAGGCATGGTATATACTGGCAGGATATAATCATAGTAGCAGCAACAGCAATAACATTTGTGATGTATTCATCCATACTGGCCAGCACAATCATGTGTGTGTCCTCTGTAATCCTGACAAATGAATGGCGAATGACACTAATAGTGAAAGTCTCTTTCCTTCCTTCCTCTATTCTCACAGCTTGCTCAATTGTCAGTACTGGGAACCTGCCCTATGCTTTTTTCTTACCATTTCATTATCATTTTTTCCACTGCCAAACTAAGACATCAACAGAGGTGCCTTTCAGGACACAAAACTAAAATATCCCAAAACTGTTGTTGACTCCTTCTCCCCCGGCTTTCCCCTTTCCCTCCACCTCCTTCTTTTCCTTCTTCATATAATGTCTTTTTTGTGTTTATTCACACTTAGGTCAGACTTTAAAATGTAGAGGAAGGATGACATACCCCTGAGGTCAAATAAGAAGATGGTAGCAGAGGTCAGAGGAAGACCCCAGAGAGAGGAATGAAATTCTAGGGCTGTTATGCACATGTCCATGCTGATGTCAGGGTTAAGGCTACAAGCCCTTTGGAGTCACAAAGACTTGATTTCAACCCTAGAACCACCACTGATTGACCTTGGGCAGGTTACTTCCCCTTGTCTCTGTTTTCTATGGTGCTAATGTAGGGCCACATTTTACAGCTGTGAGGATTAAATGCTGCTCGGATTAGAAGTGCTTAGTATAATATCTGACACATGGTAAGCACATGCCACCATTTAGAACAATTATTAATTCTCCCTCAAGGACCTTTCTCTGTCTGCATCTTCTGTTTTAACAAAGAAAGCAGAAAATCCATATAAACAGGGATAAGACCAACATGATGACATGCCACATTTAGAACAATTATTAATTCTCCCCAAACTTCACAGAACTCCACCAAGCCTGGGCCTTGTGGGCTCTCAGAGCTTCCATCATGAGGCCTACAGAGAGGGTCTCTAGAGCAAGGAGGGCCTAGCAGGAGCCGTCTGCATAAGACAGCCCTTCTGAACTGGGAGCTCTGTGTCAGCTTGGGTCTAATTTCAAGGAGTCACTATTTGGAACACAGGTCTGGGAAATTCTAACAGACAGCTGAAGAATAGAACTAGCAAAGACCTGGAGCTGTCATGTGGCTTCCAAAGCAACCTGGACACCTGGGATCCAACATCTAAGGCAAGGGGCACGACGGACTTCCTACACAGTCTCCCAAAACCCAAAGGCATCCTCCTTTGCTCAGCCCAGGATACTGTGAGCTGCAGTCTCAAGCAGTTCAGAGCCTCACGGGACAGCCAGTCTGGTGCAAGGACGTTTTGTGAGTAGCTGGCCTTTCTTCCCAAGGGCAGTGTCCCGGGCCAGGACCCAGGGGTGGGGGTGGGGGTTAGGAACAGAGAGGACTGGCCCTGTGGTTCTGCTGTTCCTGTGGCTCCTCCCGGTGGGGGCAAACTAGGAGGCCAGTTTCTGCCCCACTGCTGCCTGGCCTGCACCTGCTGCACTGCCCTGAAAAGTCCTGTGAATCATTGCTAGGTAAGAGGCAGGTGGGAAGCAGAGCTGGACGAGGGGACATGAGCTCGAGGGAGGTCAGTAAAGGAGTCTAGGGTCTACAAAGCCTGTCTGACAGCATCATAATAATAGTAGCACACCTCTCACGAGCTGGATTCTGCCTCTAGCCTGGGAGAGCTGCTATATGATTGTTTCCTTCATGTTGGCAGAAGCCTCTCCTGAGAGCTCAACTTATGCCCCCTTCTGCCTCCACAGCTCCCAGCTGAGCTCTGCGCGCCGCTCTGGTTAGTAATCCTGGCTCGCCAAAGAATGGAATGGTTTCCTCATATGGTGGGGGCTGAGACCCGGGGCTCCAACTGGAGGACCCCTCCGTGGTGGCAGCAAGAGGAGCGCCTCGCCAGCTCAGGCCTCCAGCAGCCCCTTTAATTTGAGTTCGCAGCGGGGCCAGGTGCGGCGCTGCGTGGCGCGGTGCGGTTGCGGGCGGCGGCCGGGCGCTCCTTACGTGCCGCCCGCGGGACTGCAGAGCCGGCTCCCGGCTGACCACCTGCACCCCGCCAACGCCGACGCCAGTTGCTGGGGCTCCGGGGACGCTGGCCGTCACCCAGAATCATGGAGGTTCCGGGTGCCGTCTGGAAGGGTAAATCTGTGTTGGGGCGTTGGGCTGCGCGTGCTGCCTCTTCGGCTCCGGCTGCGGCGCCCAGAGGAGCTGCAGGACACCCAGCGGCGCAGTCTGCAACAGGGCGGGCTCGGCTGAGTCTGGGGCTGGCGAGCCTGCGCGGACCTCTGCGGTTTGCCCGGCCAGCGGAGCTTGCTCCTGCCGAAGGGGATGCACGGAGTGGGCGCAGGGACACTCTGGGGTGTGCGTGGCGCGGGGCGGAGGGCGCAGAAAGGAGCTGGCTGGTGATGGGAAATACAGCTGAGAGCCTAACCGTGTCGGGTAAATAGCGCGGGTTGGTGGAACCCGAATCACTTGGTCTGCCTGGTCGCATCCGTTACTCAGGCATGGAATAAAATCGGCTCTACTGCAGAAGGGGGTTGCTCCCCTTAGCCTGGGTGGTGGGCAGTCGCGGAGCCTCCAAGCTTAGGAGGAAGCTGAGATCTGGGGCAGCATCGTGGAGCAACCTATTTCTCACTCCCACGGTTCAGGCTCCTATTTTGGGGGGTGGAGAATGAGCCTTAAGGATCCCTGGGCTGGACCCGGCGGGCAAAAACCCAAGCTGCACTCGGGCCCGTAGCGGGAGCCGACCGCGGTGGGCTGGAAGGGGTTAAGGTGGCGCCCTAACTGGCCGCCAGCTGGAGGGTCGGCCCGCAGCTCGCAGCCAAGCGCCCAGGGCACTGAGCCATCCGGGCCGGAGCCCCGGACGATGGGGAGAGGGATCAGACCCCTCCCCGCCCTGCGGCCCGCGGGATTGGGTCGGCAGGGGGCCAGCCCGGAAGCCAGCTTCCTCCCGGCTCCCCCTTTCGCTGCTGCCAAGCCGCCCTGCAGCCAAGCGGGCTGAGCGTTTGTTCTGTGCTCCCTGCCGCGGAGATGTGAGGGGTTTTCTCTTGAGGAGAAATCAGTGGTCGAGAGCCTGCCTGGCTCAAATGCCACCCAACTCAGAGGAAGGCCTGCGGCCCAGGGATTCCGGAGGGAGAGTAAGTTCAGCCACCCCACATCCTGCTTTAGTACGGAGACTCCACCTCGCTCTTGGTGGGGTCTCCCTAGATGAGCCCTGAAGGAGTGTGTGTGTGTGCTGGGGGGGGGGGCGCTTCTTCTACCAGGACTCAGCTGAGGTCAGAGCTTGTAGTCAGGCTGCAGAAAGCCAAACCCTCCCTCCCACCGGGAGATGTTTGTCCCAATACAGGGGGGTTGAGAGGGGCTTTGCCCAGAGTCTCTCTGGTAGCAGCTGAGGAGGACCATTCTGGATCAGCCCAGGGAGGCCCCTTGAGACGGCCCAGCCAAGCCTGAGGGCTTGTTCCCTGTGTAAAAGCACTTCAAGCTGAAGAGAAGGAACCCTGCCTAGAAGAGGCTGGAAGGCTGAAGGATAGTTCTCAGGCACCAGTGCTGGAATGGGGGGTGGGCATGGGGTCTTACCACCTGCAGTGAAGGGAGCTGCCAGAGCCTTCCTAAATTTTGGCACCAGCTTCCCCAAAACCGTGATTCCACCTTGCTGCTATGTTTTCCAGGCAACGTCACACCTCCTGAGGACAGCCTGGAGGACTCTGGCATTTGCTGAGCTGTGCATCTTGCTTCCATCCTTCTAAAGTCTCCGGACACAGGCACCACTATTCTGGAGTCCTGCATGCCCCTAGCCAGGCACCTCGCTGCCCCTGCAACCCAACTCAGCCCTAGAGCTCACCTCCAGGACCTGGAGCCTGCCCCCCTGCCCAGAATGACTCACCATTATTTCTAGCTCACGTGAGAAGACACGATGAGGAATTAGGCTGCCTGTTTGTGCATCTAGGATTCCCCACCATCTGATCAGTTCTGTGAGGAAGAAAGCCTCAGGTTCCTGCCCAGCCAGGTAACGCAATCTATGATTTAATAACAGCCACGAATAGAGGCACTGGGGTGGGGTCAGTGAGGAAGACCCACTAAGTCCCCCATCATGAGATATTAGTGCCCAGCCTGGGAGAGGACTCCTGTCTAGCCTCCTAGAATGGGTCTGTGTCCTAGGATGCTGTACCAGTCACCTGCATCCAGTGCAGGAAATTCCAGAGCTTCCTTCTGAGATTGCTGCTTGCTTCCCACTGACCCTCAGACAGTTTACAAGGTGAAAGTAAATTCTGCTTTTTGGTGGTGGTGGAAGTATAATGATAATCATGTTTTTGAACTGTTGACTGAAAGCTGGGAGGCAGTAAGCATCCTCCCAGGTTGGGCTGCCAATGCTGGGTGGTCTCATGTCCTTAATTGCCTGTCTTTCAGCCAAAGGAGGCTGTCTCTCCAGCTGTCAGAGAGCTGTGGGGCTCTCCTGCAGGAGCTCAGGTCAATGCTTCTGTGTTTCCTGGGGCCATTAGCAGCACCCTGAACCTGCTGCCACCAGGCAGCTGGAAGGCATAGTGTGAAGCTCTCCTCTCAGTCCCAATTATGACAGTGGCCACCGGAGACCCAGCAGACGAGGCTGCTGCCCTCCCTGGACACCCACAGGACACCTATGACCCAGAGGCAGACCATGAGTGCTGTGAAAGGGTGGTGATCAACATCTCAGGGCTGCGGTTTGAAACCCAGCTCAAGACTTTAGCCCAGTTTCCAGAGACCCTCTTAGGGGATCCCAAGAAGCGGATGAGGTACTTTGATCCCCTCCGGAATGAGTACTTTTTTGATCGCAACCGCCCTAGCTTTGATGCCATTTTGTACTACTATCAATCTGGTGGCCGGCTGAGGCGACCTGTGAATGTGCCCTTAGATATATTCTCTGAAGAAATCCGGTTTTATGAGCTGGGAGAAGAAGCTATGGAGATGTTTCGAGAGGATGAAGGCTATATCAAGGAGGAAGAGCGTCCTTTGCCTGAAAACGAGTTTCAGAGACAGGTGTGGCTTCTCTTTGAATATCCAGAGAGCTCAGGGCCTGCCAGGATTATAGCCATTGTATCCGTCATGGTGATTCTGATCTCAATTGTCAGCTTCTGTCTGGAAACTTTGCCCATCTTCCGGGATGAGAATGAAGACATGCATGGTAGTGGGGTGACCTTCCACACCTACTCCAACAGCACCATGGGGTACCAGCAGTCCACTTCCTTCACTGATCCTTTCTTCATTGTAGAGACTCTCTGCATCATCTGGTTCTCTTTCGAGTTTTTGGTGAGATTCTTTGCCTGTCCCAGCAAAGCAGGCTTCTTCACCAACATTATGAACATCATTGACATTGTGGCCATTATCCCCTACTTCATCACCCTGGGGACAGAGCTGGCTGAGAAGCCAGAGGACGCCCAGCAAGGCCAGCAGGCAATGTCACTGGCCATCCTTCGTGTCATCCGGTTGGTAAGAGTCTTTAGGATTTTCAAGTTGTCCAGACACTCCAAAGGTCTGCAGATTCTAGGTCAGACCCTCAAAGCCAGCATGAGAGAATTGGGCCTCCTGATATTCTTCCTTTTCATTGGGGTCATCCTTTTCTCTAGTGCTGTCTATTTTGCAGAAGCCGATGAGCGAGAGTCCCAGTTCCCCAGCATCCCAGATGCCTTCTGGTGGGCAGTCGTTTCCATGACAACTGTAGGCTATGGAGACATGGTGCCAACTACCATTGGGGGAAAGATAGTGGGTTCCCTGTGTGCAATTGCAGGTGTGTTAACCATCGCCTTACCAGTCCCTGTCATAGTGTCTAATTTCAACTACTTCTACCACCGAGAGACAGAGGGAGAGGAGCAGGCCCAGTACTTACAAGTGACAAGCTGTCCAAAGATCCCTTCCTCCCCTGACCTGAAGAAAAGTAGAAGTGCCTCTACTATTAGTAAGTCTGATTACATGGAGATCCAGGAGGGAGTAAACAACAGTAACGAGGACTTTAGAGAGGAAAACTTGAAAACAGCCAATTGCACTTTGGCTAACACAAACTATGTGAATATTACCAAAATGTTAACTGATGTCTGATTGAAGCCTATTAACATAATAACAGCTCAATGGAACTAATGCAGATGTTGCATAATAGCCTGCATTGTAGTCAATGTGTTCTACAGTGTGCATCTGGTTCTGCATGGAAAGCAGTAGTCGTGCAAGTGACTTTTGATCTTTTGATTTTTGATTTAGAACACAGAATATCTATCATGGCTTTCATGCAAATCTTTATATTCAACTTACGGGTTTCCAAAGATGAGAGTTACCTATGGAGCCAGGATTTCGAGACACATTGAAGCCACTTCATATCCAATACAGAATTTACCATATCAGCACCACCTTTTCTTTCAGAATAAATGCACACAACACCCCCCCTCACTACCACGCCACTTGAGCCCACCTGCCCTTGCACAGGGACACCATTATGGCTTAGTTTCAAAGCTCTGGTGATTACTTAAAAGGTCATTTCCATTTTTGCATTGAAAAGAACACACAGTCCTGTGTGTTGGAATTACTTTTTTATGTTGCAGGCTGGGGTTTGTGAATTGCAGTTGCCAAGTAGATGCTCTGGAGGCTTGTGTTTCATAACTGAAAATGCTGCATTCTGCTTTTTCTCTGCAGTGTCGATGTGAAGGAAGCCTGGGGGAGGGACAGTTAGTATGACCGAAAATGAGTTGTCAAGTTTCACATTTGTTCCCTTAAGGCCTGCAAGTGTAAGCTATCCATCCAAAGGACTGCTCAGCTTCAGATTTTACTGTTTTTGCAAGCTTCAGGGTCATAAAAATATGTCTGATTTCTTTATTTACACTGCAGTTTGCAGGCATCTGCTTTCCTAATGATGTGACCTGGCTACACTGACACTGCAATGAAATTTGCCAGTGATGCAACTCAGCTGCATGGGTGTTCATTGCATGAATCTCGATATTTAAAACACAGGAGATAATCTATTTCCTAGTAGCCTATACAGTATTCATATTTAGAGTATTAACAGCCTTGGGATGTCATTGAACTAGAGGGTTTTCCCACCACAAGGCAAAAGCCTTCCATCAGGAGAAAAAGTAGACTATTTGCAATGAGGAACCAAAACTTCTGGCCTTCCAGCCCACCCATCTCTGTTCTTTCAGTGAAAGCACAGACCCCAAGGCAGTAGAATGAGCAGGAAAACCAGAGTCTCAATACTCACATGACTGCACCTTGGGAATTAACCTAGTCGTGGGCATGACTGCACAGCTGATCGGGGCATCTGTCTTGAGAACAGGCAGGTCTATGTATCCATTGTATATAAATATGTATCAGATCTCTCTGTCTGTCTGTCTGTCTCTCTCTCTCTCTCTATGTCCCTCTCTCTGTCTCTGTCTCTCATGTTCCCCTACCTACATAACTACAGAAAAAATTGCATTTGAATATTATATAAGCTTATGCAATATTTATGACACAGGGCAATTTATGCATGTGTTAAACTATGTGCACTATATATATATGTGTATATATATATATATACATATGTATATGTGTGTATATGTGTACATATACACACATTCATTGGAGTTCAGATTCAGGAGCAAACCCATTGCTCTATGGGTTGGTTGTGTAAGAATCCAAATGGGTCTCATTGGTAACCCCACTGGGCCTGGGTTTGCTGCTCTTGTCTCAGACCTCCAGTCTTCACAGATTCCTAGATGTTAGAATTGTCTTTCTGCCCTCCATGTGCTGCAGCTTCAGTTTCCCATGACTGAAGCTTGTCTTACTGAGTGCACAAGGGCCCTGTGGCCCTCACAGCTCCAGCTGTCCTGGGCCAGACCCACCCCAGGCCTCCTTTCTAAAGTTCATCCTGTTGCTCATCTCCATTCTCATCATTTCTCACCATGTTTTATTTTCAGTATCATTAGGCTCTGCATCCTTTGTTTTAAGAACCTGTCCCTAGAGAACCAGAATGGATCCCCTGCTTTGCAACCAAGGAGTAGGGCTCCCTGGGACCAAATTCCACTGATCGGGACTTAAAAGGGAGCCTCCTCTATGTGGAAATTTCTAAAGTCCAGGACTAAGTTATGGAGTCCTAAGATGACTCAAACTCTTTCCCCATTAAACTTGTAATCAGAGATGCTTTTTAAAAAGTAACTCCAAAAATGGATAAAGAATTTTCCTCCACCCTCCAGAATAGGTAAAGAATGAATGAGTACTGCACAGCCTAGACAGGTTGGTCCTGGGATGGTTGGAGGTACAGTTCTTTGCCTTTAACATAGTGGTTTAAATTTCCCAAGCACAGAAAATCATGGCAATCAGGCTGTCCAGTGGTGGTAACAGCATAGGCCTTACTGTTGGCTAGTTAGCACTTAACAGTTGTCCAGGGGTGGGGCACCAGCTCAGGGTGCTAGGCCCAGGGTGCTTATTAGTTCCTGGTCACCCACATCCCCAAGTGTGTAGGCAGGGCATCCCATGCCCAGCACAAAGCCTCTGTGCTTCTCTTCCTCTCTTTCATGGGAGGTGGTGCTGAATCTCAAGACATGGGGTGGACACAGACATTTTCAAAATAGAAGGTTAAAGCAACATGTACTTGAGGCCTTGGTCAGGGGCTAGATATCACAGCATCCTTGGCCTGAAACTATAAAACATTCGTATACATGCAGGCACATCCACCATAAAGTAGATGATACATTGTTCCACACACAAGTACAAAACATGCACCATACTTGCCAAATATGGCTAAATTAATATAAAAGGTTAACAAGATACATGGTGATAACTACATACAAAATATATGCACTCAGCACAGATATGGAATGGACTTACCAACAGAACATCCATCCACATAAGACATGCATACCCCACATACAAATACACAACTCAGATACAAAATACATAAAACTACATAGACACAGTGGATATACACACAAAAAAGTTTTTTTCTACACACAAACTCAGCATGTACACACAATATACATACTTGTACTAGGCATGCAAAATACAGCACACATGTCCAAGAACATGCAATATACACAAAATGCAGACATATAATCAGATACATTGCTTTCTTTCCAGATCTATAAATTAGTGAGCATTAAAAAGATCACATTTAGTCACCAGTGATGGTGAACCTTTTAGACCTTTCAATAATACAAACAGCGTGCTTTGGAATACATGCCATAGGTTCACCACCACTACCCCAGCCCAAATCAGTATTCTTCAGTATTCTCTAAGGAAGCATTTGCTCTTGTCTCTTATTTTATCTCCTGACTTCAGTCCTGAGAAGTTACCCCTGAGATTTCAAGCAGAAAGATGGTCCACTATCTCCAGCACAAGAATCTCATGGGATTTTTCCTAGTCACCATAGGTGCAAAGTGTAAAAGGATCTGAAACTAGTTAACCTAATAGAAACCTCTTCACCATGCCCTTTCTTTCAAAGAGTCCACACAGACAACTGACCAGCCCAGGCTCCCCAGCTCCTAGCATCTGGGATTGTCCAGATTCTCTTAAAAGCAGTGATTACTAAAGAAACTGCATGATTCTAAATCAGGATATCCCTAAATCAGGATATAGCTACTCCCATCAAAGATTTGATCACCTGAGTCCCTGATATAAGTGTTCATATTGTTGTCCTATGTAGAGAAGGCTTCAGGACTAGTTCTGTCTACTCTCTGTCTCTCATTTTGGCCAGCTTCCTCATAGTTGGCCATAAAGTATCAGTGTTAACTCATGTTGAAGGAAATCATTACTTTCTGAAAGCTTCAGGCTTAGAGTTCATTGCTGCCTGTGTTAGTGAAAAAGAGGTCGAGGCTGGCCTTCCACAAAGGGAACATTAGGACAGTGTGCAAACTGCAAATGAAGGTGGTACCAACTACCACTCCATTACCACCATACCATGGCAGAAAAAGGAGCACAGTGCTTGGACTTTTTTACCCAGGATAGAGCATGAAGGGTGGTGAGCCCTGCTACCCAGGGCTCCGGTGAGGCCCACTGTCATACCAACCTGTGTGTGACTGATGGCTGACTTGTCTGACAGAGCTGTAAAATTTAGATTGCTCCTTAGTTGCACAATGGAGATTCCCCCGGCCTAGATGTCCAATTGGAAATTTTGAACTCATGCTCTTGACCTCATTAACATCATTAGCCATTTGAGTCAAGAAGCAGGGCTTGGATGCTGGGGGCTGCCCCAGTAGCTATTGTGGCTGTATCCCTAAGCTTGGCCTTGTTGAGTCAAGCCCTGTTCCCCCATGGCACAGCCAGCAGGGACAGGTAAGGCAGGGGATTCCTTATAAACTGGGATGTCTGTTTCTAAAATTAGTTTGTCTTTCCCTTTTTTTTGCTTCCCTTCCCACCAAAGCTCAGTTCCATCTCTCATAGTCTGTGTTTATTTTTAAAAAAGAAAAGTGCAATAAAATCAATAGTGACTGTTTTCTTTAGCAATAGCTCTTTCAAAATCTTGCTCTCAGGACTGAAAAGTGATAGACAGTACTTGGATTACTTAATAATGTCCTTGACTTCTGGGTGTTCATTCATAGCCTCTCTAGTTCCTTCCTCTTACATGTTCACATGACTCCTGTCCCCTGAGGTCTGACCTCCTTCTGGAATGGATACATATGCGGATGGCAGGTGCATATACAAGGAAGGCCCACAATAAGGTGGTCTTGGTTGTTCTGTCACTTTCTTGTGTGCACCTTTCTGTCTCTGTTTGTCTCTGTTCCTCTCTCCCTTTCCTTTCTGCCCACTGTCACACATCATCCTTGAAACCTCTAGGTACTGGAACCTTGAGATTGAGTGACCTCATGCCAGCCCATCTGGTCAACTTTGTGTCAATCTGGCAGGGTGTAATGGAAGCCTGCAGGAAAGCACTTGCCAATAGATAAGAATAAAGCACCCTGAGCCATTACAGATCATTTCCATGCACTAAAAGCCATTAGTTGATCCTTTTGCAGCCTCTCTTTCCCTCCCCAGAGACTATAGATACTGAGGGAATGTGGTTGGGAGGTTTGCACCTGGGATCCATAGTAGTCTGGAGTGACTTGGAAATTGCCCTCTGACTCTCCTTCACAATAAGCTGACTTGTTCGACCACAGGGACTTGGTGAGAACTGTAGAGGGATAAACGTCCTTGTGGGTGTGGGTAGAGGGATACAAGTATAGAAGTTTGGGTAGTTAAAGCATGACACTTATAAAAGAAAGCCTCACCACCCACTGCAATTTGCAGCTGCACAAACATTTCCACACATCACCAGGGGCTTCTGAAGAATCCCCTTTCCTGAAATATCTGTGATGTTCAAACATTAAAGCTGGACAATCAGGGAAGGCCTGCAAGAACAGGATCCCATTCCATTCCTTTTCAGTCTACCTTGCTGTATACACATATCTACGGCCAAACCTCATTTATCCCATAGGGAAACCTCAGGGAAGGGAATGTTTTGGCTGCTTTGCTATTCTGATTATTTGAGTGAGAATGGGGGAAATATGTGTTTCAGCCTTCGTTCATTATTGAAAAGTAGTATTTGCTAAGTAGGTTAGTATAAACTCTCCTGCCTTAGTAAGTAGAGTGTTTGAAGATTACAGAAGACCTTGCTTTGCTCAGGGTCAACCTTCTAAACCTCAGTGTTCACTGTAAAGAAATGGAGATGAAGCAGACCAAAGAGACAGGCTGAATGATGCTGGCTTCACATTAGACCTGGAAGTGGTAGTTGGCACATCCTGGCTTATCATATAATGCCCTTGCTGTCATGTGCCTCTTTCTACTGAAAGTATAGTAATAATGAATAATTCTTGTCCAATAAGGTTTTGATTATTTGGTCCTGAGTTATTGGAGGTTTTCCATATATACATATATCTGTGTATATATATGTATAATATATATATATATGTATGCCATTATTTTTTAAAAATACACAAATATACATTTTTTCCATCCTCTTAATTTCACTAGTGTGAAATAAATTTGACAATCTAAGAAATAAGCTGCATTTATTTGACTTTTTAAAAATGACCTTCCTTTGCATTTTTCCACCTTTCCAATTTTGTTCTTTTTCTTTTCAGGGAACTCTCTAGTAGGTGGTTCTTTCATAACAAAAGAATAGGCTCCAGGATCACCTCTTTCCTTTTCCTCCCAGGTGGCAACCTGACTGGGGAAAAAAGGGAAGTGTGATCTAAGGGCCAGGTGCTTTATCTTTTATTCTGTCTGCCCTGGTTGACTATAACCTCATCACTGAGGACCAGAAAAGTTATGCCAAAATGTAGCTCTGGGAAAGTGAAAACCTCAAGACCTGGAAAAGGACTGATCTACTTAGCTTTCTCTTCGGTAGTCATGGTGCCCTAAGTTTGAATTGTGCCAGTTCTGAAAATAACACTTAAGTGAACTAAAGGTCATGTCTGACCCATGGAAGGTAATATTTGTGGCAAATGATGGAACAAACGAAACTGTATTGTTAATTCTTGAGAAATCTAAGCAGAGTATGCATTAGAGCAACTGCAATTCAGTTGCCTCTTTGGGGCTGAGCTGTATATGTCATTCAAGAAATAGCTAGGCTCAAGTGGAAATCTGCCCTCCTTCTCCATCTTGCCTGGCAGCACATTAGACTCATGTGGAATCATTTCTTTCACCCTCACCTCCTACATTTGACTGGATGACAAAAAGAGGGATTCCTCACTGGTATCTGAGGCAGTTGGTGTGAAACAGAAGTGTCTCCCATCAACTCATACTTCCATAAGCCCTCCAAACTGGTCGGGTTAGCCACAATCAGGTAGTAGAAGACTTTAACCCAGACTTAGCATGACCAATTGGTAAGCTAAGGCAGTTGAAGCAGCCTGCCTAGTTGGCTACTTTTTATACTGCATGAGCCTCAGCATGGAAATTAATATAACTTCCTTTGCTCCTAAAATAGTCAGATATGTTCCAGATGAGTTTGCAGCTGAGAAGTCCCTGCATCATTCCACTGACGGATGCGCAGGGCAGGTGTGATTACATAATAATGTGGACAGCTGCTGCAATATCTAGATAATTGGGGGCAGTGTAGTTGTGAGTGAGTGCTAGGACCTTTGGTAGCTACCCAGAGGACTAAGTTGTGTGTCTGTTAGTCCTTGTGAGAGGTCTCCAAGCCTCATTTCTCCTTGCAGATGGCTCCCTAGACACATGGCTTGTTTGTATGAGTACATAAGCATTCTGAGCTGCCAGAGAACATGAGAGAAATTACTGAGAGAAAGAATATTCAGGGGCTCATTTTGGTACCAGACAACTTGCATTGTCACCTGCTGATATTTCTGCCTTTGAGCTTAATGGAGTGTAGGGCAAAGATTTTCACCTGCCGGGTGGGGCTAGAAAGGAGCAAACCAGATACAGGCTAAGACCTGGATGGAAAAGCAAGAGAGGCCTGGCTTTGGCAAGGGTGAATCTCAGCTCCTGAGGGTTTGAACATGCTCTGTGCTTGCCCCAGTTCTGCCTTCACGTGGGATCTAGCGACCCAGTTTCCTTTTGTTGTTGTGCTTCAATGGTTCCTTCATTTGAAGGGCCCCAGGAAGCTGGAAAGTCCCATGACTGAGCTCCAGCCTGCTGAGCAAACAATACCCTCGCCAAATTGGCCTCTTATTGGGTTTCTGCATCTGTGCACCCCTCTCCCCACTGAGGATAATCTTGAAACAGTGGGGATTAGGGTGTCAGCAGTCAAGGAGGATTCTCTAGTTTCCATTAGGGACATAGCTATAAAGCTCATGAGTGGGGGATGCTGTTTCCTTTTCCAGACATGTGTACATATGTGCTTATATAGGCTATCTCTGGAGATTTTATATATAGACATATATATATATATATCTATATATAAAATATGGAAATGGTCGCTCACTTAGGCTCATGCAGCACAGACTAATTAGGGTTTTCACTGGCTTCCTAGCTGCTCATGCATGACTCTGCAGCTGCCTTCCCATGTCCTGTCTCTAATAACTGCTGAAAACACAAAGAGAATGAGGCAGATAAATAAGCCTCCTTGGGATCAATTGGAGAAGGAACTCCAAGGCTGAGGGCAAAGCTTCATAAGGATGATGCTGAAAGGGAACTAGGGTCTCCATGGTGATAAGAGGCTGAGGACCAATGGGAGCTGAAGGCAGAGCAGGACTTGTGGAGAGGACTCATGGGAGTTGGGAGTCATTTAACTATTTGTTTGCTTCATGAAAATTTAGACACCAGCTGTAACTGGATTGCACAGGATGTATAGATAATTATCATTCTTGCTGACATATTCTGGAAGCTTTCAGCCCCACCAACACTGCCCCACCCAGGACTTCTGCAGCTGAGAGTTCCTGTGTCAGTAGGTTCTGATATTTGTACATAGATTATAAATATATGTGTACATATGAGCCTCAATGAACATTTCCTGTCCACCTGATCATAGGTGTACATAGACTTCATAGAGCTCCACAGTCTTTTGTAAATATTAACGCAAGTAAATAAGTATATAAATATATATTATTGAAAATTTATTTTAACATCATTCTGTGTGAGATAAAAAAAATAAAATTTTTGACAGACACTGATGGTTTGCACCCTTTTTCTTGCCTGCTTGGATTACTAGCCCTGTAAAATGTAAGTGTGCTGGCCCAGTGCTGTACTCTACTTGCTGCAGCCATGAGGAACTAGTCACAGACCAAGATGGCAGATAGTTCTCTGGAATGCATCAAGGATCAGCTTGGCCATGTGCCTGAGAACCCATGCAGACAAAACCAGGCATGTGGATGGGAAGGGGTGTGTGTGTGTGTGTGTGTGTGTGTATAGGGGTGAGATCTCTTCCCACATTGTATCAGCATTTCCTGTGTCTTCCGTGGAGCTCAGGAATGTGTGAGGAAAGGGTGCCTTGTATGAAAACCAAAGGTATCCTGGGAGTTAATTCCAGTTGCACCCACCTTTAAAGATGTTCTCATCCTCATGCCCCTCCTTCCGTCCATTAATGCCACTTCTGGTAATCAAGTGTCTAGGCCAACCAGGCTCTCAGCTCTCAGTTGAAAATGTCTATCTTCTCCTCCTAAGAAGGAGGATGGTTCTTCAGCTATAAAAACCACATCTCTCTCCCTCCCTCTCTCTCTCTCTCTCACACACACAAACACACACACACAGCTGAGGCACATCTGCATGATTTTCTCTGAGGACTAAACTTCTGGCACTTAGATGGCTCAGAAGTAGCTGTGATGTGAAATATGACCACAGGAGTGTCCTTGCCCTTAGCTACCAGCAAGTCAATCCACCCCGTCTGCCACCCATCCACTACCCATGCCTAAGCCTCTTGTTCCAGATCTCCTATTTTTCCCTTTCACAGTCTGCCATCCTCTGCCCCCAGGAAAGCAAGCAAGCAAAGCATCATGTCCTCCAAACTTGAACTTACCTTCAGAAAAATACATATGTGAAGGGGAATCAGGTTCTGGAGCAATGAGGGAAGGAGAAAAAAAAAGAACCATTCAGGATAAACAGTGCTACAGGCATTCCTTCCACTGTGGAGTTACCTGGAAGACCTCTAAATTTCGCAGAACAGTCCCAGGCCAGCTAATGCAGTGAGGATCCTGGCCCCAAAGAGATGGAAAATGGAGTCAGGCTCCTAAGCCTGATTCTTCTGACTGGTATCTCCTACTGGACATGTAACTTCAGCATTCAAAGAGCTGAAGGGTAGGAACTAGGAGAGTTTTGTCTGCCGTTGACTGTTTATATCTTGTATGGAAAAGAAAAAGGGAAAGGGAGGAAAAAGAGAAGGTATATGAAGAAGCTGAATCAAGGTTGTTATTCTTTTCTCTACTTTGAAGAGGGAGAGCTCAGTTAGTTCAAGTGTATACCTTCCAACTCATTTCAGTATACTGGACCTTTCTCTTCCTGGCCCCTGTTTGGTAGCTGTGCCTGGGGCCACAGGCCCCAGAGTATGGACTTGAACTCTCCCCAGGCTTGCATAGCACAACAGTGGGAGAAAACCCCCATATGTGTTGTAAAATTAATGATATTTAAATGGTGTGGAAATGAAGTAGGTCTACAACTCTTTGATCCATTCTCAACCTGTCAGCACTGATTATGTGCCCCATTTTGTTCCCAAAGGCCACTTCTTCCTTCACATTTCCTTACTTATATCAGTAAATACACCCATGATCACTGGCTTATCAAGAAAATATCAAGGCTCTTTGGCCTTGTACCTATTCTAGGCTGAACACTAGCCAGAGCTCTCAGTGCTTAACAGTTTGTATGAAGTTAAAAGGAAAATCTCCATCTGCACTGCTGCATATACCAAGGAAAATCTGCCTCTCTAGGTCTGCTGCAATGGAAGATTTACACTTTGTGTTTCACTGATCATTTGGGCAGCCACCAACACCCATGTGAGAAGTAAAACTAGAGCCATTCTGTTGCTGTGACTTGTGGTGCCTTCTCTTCCAGCCTAAACTAGGCATCATAAATGTCTTGTTAATCTCTGAATCCCCAACATGCAATACTATGCCAGGCACAATAAATATACACTGAATAAATGAATGTCTATATCACATAGTCACAGTAATGGTAAAGCTATCCATGGCATTGGGACTATGAAATAGACAGATGTTGTAGAACCCCTGTATCCCTGGCCCTCTAATCTCCACTTCTGGGGTACGATTGGCCTTTGGGTGCAGCTGGCATGAACCAATTGAATTAAATCACTCATTGAATTGCCTCACACTTCCTAGTGCCTGACCCACAAGCCACAGAAAGTCTGCCTGCCAGAGCCTGCCCAACCTACACCAACCCCAGGGTCAAAACTTTCTCATAGCCCATAGCTTAAGGAACTAAAGCTCTAAAAACTTCCAACCAGACTTACAAAATTCTTTTTTATTTTCACTGTGTAGTCCAGGCTGGCCTTGAACTTACTATGTACCCAATTCTGGCTCAAACTTATAGCTATCCTCCTACCTTGGTGTCCCAAGTGCTAGGATTATAGGCACTTCGCCCGGCTACCTTCCCAAATTCTAAGGCTGGGAAGATCTAGTTACATTAAGAAACACTCCACCTTAGAGTCAGGTTTGGATTTCATTCCTAACTCTATTACATAGTATTTTGTGGCCTTAAAAAAGAAGTTAACATACCTCACAGGGTCGGTTTAAAACAGGCAGGGGCCTTGCATGTGCCAAGCACCTACTTTATGCCAGATGTTCTGCAAGGTGCTTGACATGCATTATGTAATTTTCTTATTGTGGCAATCCTGTGAGATGAGTATTATACTCTACATTGTATGTATTAGGAAACTGAACCTAAGTTTATATGTAGCCCAGAATCACACAGCTACATAACTGACAAAGCCTTTGTGAGGTCAAATCCCATTCTTAATGAATATTGTAATCAATAGTTGTTAATCCTGCCACCACCTCCTTCTTCTCCATGAGATTAAGGACATGAGGGGAAGTCTAAAAGCCAACAATTAGAAAACCCCTTCTTCTGTGAGGAACCTTAATATAACCTAGTATAGTTAAAATTGTCCACCTAGGCTAGGTGAGCAAGGATGGAAATGATCTTAATATTGGCTCTCAGTCCTGAGAAATGGCACCAAAGATCCGGAGAGAGGAAAAGGCATCAGCCTAGGGAAGGAGCATCTCATTCCCTTTATAGCAGAGGAAGCCAGACCATACAGGGAGCTGGGGTAGAGAGCAACTGTTTTAATTTCACCTCAGTGATGTTAAGTGAGCAGTCTTCTGCCAAATGCCCACCATCAATACAAGACCAGAACTACACTGAGTTCCATTCAAGCCCCCAATCATCAAAGAATCCAAGATGGCAGGTAACAGGCACCTTGCCTCCACATTCTACAGTGCATTCATCCAGGCTTAACATGCCCAGATTCCTTGTGTTTTGGGAAACCAGAACTCCTAGCAATACTGTCCCACCTACCCAGTCCCTTCTCCACCAATTCCTAGAACCACTTCCAACCCCAGATGCTGTAAAGGGTTACTGTAAAGGGTGGCTCATTGAAGGTGCTCTCTTCCTTCTCTGTCAAAGGTGAATAGAACTACCTTGGAAAAGATATGAGCACACACAGATAAACACACACTTACAGTTGGAAAAAATATTCACAAAATCCTGGATGACCTTTGGAAGCTATCAAGCCAAGTGCAAAAAGAATGCAGATGGAACAAATGATTTAAATTTAACTAAGACATAAAGAACACTAATCATGTGCAGGCACCTTACCGGGCAGTTTGTCTGTGTTATCTCACTTATTCTTTAAGGTTGTTGTCACAGTCTTAACTTTTAGATATAGAAATTGAGACTCAGGGAAGCAATGGAGTTGTCTACACACAGCTAAAGAGAGGAAAATCTAAGAATCCCATCCAAGACATCTTGAAACCATCAAAGTCCTTAACATGTCCTCATATGAAATCACAACCACCTTGTCAAGGTAATTGCTCAATTGATAGTGATGTCCTAGCCAAAAAATGCCAACTCACCAAACCCGTGCTGCTAAACCTTGTGATGTCTGGGAGCCTCCAGGAAAATATGAAAGTGAGGTATCTTGGGGAAAAGTCAGGAAGTGTGAGGAGTACAAGGTGCAGTGGAATTGGATCACCCTCCTTGGATATTTTTGTCATAATGCTGAAAGGTGTGAATGAACAATTGCTATATTAAAAGTTCTTGAAAAAGCTTTCCTCCTTGAGCCTCAATTCCTGAGAAAGAGAAGAGAAATAAGGTTGGAAGGTTCTGAGTCCTTTTTCTAGCCCCTCCACTTCATTCTGCATTTTCTAGACCTAGGAAATCAGTAAAAGGATTGCCTGCACCAGTACTCTTACTCCTCCCTCTGGCAGCCTGATCCATCTCCTTATTTATTGCCAGGGATGGGAGCTGGTAAAGATATTCTCATAGTACATCCTCGAAGATGAAATCAGATTCCAAGTTACATGAAAGAAACTTGACTTGCAATAAGTGCTCAATAAATAGTGCCTGCTGTTTTAGGGGAGGAAGTCCACCCCCTCTCATTCCCCCCAGCCAGCCAATGAGTCAAGGATCCCCAGCTCTGGCTCCTGGATCTGCACTGAATCCAGTCATAGTTTTTCTGTCTAGGAAAATGAGCTTGCTGAATCCCAATTGCCTTGCCCATAAAGTGGGGTTATACTACTCATCTCCCAGAGTTGTAGAGATAAAGTTCCCATATGAAACACCTCTCAGGGAGCTGACAAGGAATGGACATTTAACAAATGCTTCAGGTACCTGCTTCTCTCTCCTGCTAAAAAGTTCACTGATTTACCCTGTGGACATTAGTGGAGCCCCTGGAAGTGTGCTAGAACCTATGAATGCAAGGAAAACAAGATACCATATTTGTGTCAAAAATCTCACATATAAGGCCACTCCTCTTGGAAGATAAAGGTGGAAAAACAGGTCAGCAGAGGAAGGAGAAATAGGTATTGATTGAATGACTGATTCTAGTAGGGATTAAAACCAGGATATCTTGCGTCCTAGGCAAGCACTCTACCACTGAAGTTACACCCCAGTCCTTTTTAAATTTGTATTTTGAGAGAGACTGTTACCAAGTTGTTCAGGCTGGCCTCAAACATAATCCTCCTACCTCAGCTTCCCAAACAGCTGCATAAAAGCTTTTAAAAATAATTGCAGGCCAGTTGTACCTCATGCCTGTAATCACAGCACTTGAGAGACTGAAACAGAATGATCACTGTGAGTGCAAGGCCAGCTTGGGCTACAAAGTGAATTCAAAGCCAGCCTGAATTACATAGTTAGACCCTGTCTCTAAAAAATAAAAAATAATTGCAGAATTAGTGAGTGATTCATGAATGAATAATAAAAGGAAATTCTTATATGGCACAGAATACCAGTCCGCCCTGGTCAGTCCCTACCAGGTACCACTTACAGGGAACCTACTCCAGCCAGGTCCCTATTCAAGTGCCACTTGTAGGTAACCAATCTGACAGTTTGTCTCCAATGGCCATCTGAGGGATGAACAAGGATAAAAGACAAAAAGACACAGGGTTAGTTTAGAATGCAGGGGCCAGGGGGCTTTTAACTCTAGTAGGCAGAGAACCCTGAGCACCTGGCTCACCTTGCTTTTTATTCACTTAAACACAGGTACAAGCAATTAGAGTAGTAGAAGATTTATCTGCCTCCCACCATCTATAGTCCATGTTTGTGTAAACAACTGGATCTCAGCTGTGTTGACTTTTGTCTAGAACCTGCAGTGAGCCATCACACTAGCACACTGCCCTTCTCCTTTGTGCTCACAAAGGAGCTCATTTAGGCCTCAATTCTCATTATCTTGTCTCCCACAATATGGTGCATACTTTGTGCCAGGTCCTACACAGTTTACCTATGTTGATATTATCCTTATGGCTACCCTGTGTGAAAGTCACTTATCCCCATAGTATACTTGGGGGCTCTTAGACATAGAGAGGCTTACATAACTTCAGTTTCAGGATCTGAACTCAGGCCATTCAGCTCCAGAACCCATGATACTGTCTTTCTTGTCCACTGCAGTTTATAGTGCATCTGTGTGACAGCTCTCAATCAGGGCAAGTATTCTTATCCTCACTTTACAGGCAATGAGACCATGGCACTCAGACAATGGTAACTTACCAAGAGCACACATCTGGAAACCTTATTTGGCAGGAAGTCATAGAGACTTCACAGCAAAAAAGAGCCTTGATTGTATATATCACCCCAGCTACTAGGTGCAGAATGGACTTTGGGTTAAGGATGGAGACAAGGATGAGTGAAGCTGTTGCAATAATGTAGGCAAGAGAACACAGTGTCTTGCACGGGGGTGAGAAAGAGGCTGGTCAGAAGTAGTTGTATTTTGGCTACATACCAACGGTGGAGTTAACAGAACTTGCTGTTAGACTGAGTGTGCAGCTGAAGAAAAACAAAAGGTGCTCAAGATAACTACAGGATTTTGGCTTCACCACCTGGTAAATAGCCATCCTTTCTCATGATGAAGAAATTCATGGCAGCATACAACCAAGAGTTCACTTACTCAAGATGTCCATGTAAGGATTTTTATATTCTAGCCTCTCTGTCATCCTAACTGTAGACAACTGAACACTGCTAAGGGGGCCTTTCTTAGCCACAGAATGAATGAAGATAGCCCCTTTCATGAGATCCTACACTCTCTTAACACCACCCAACCATAAAGCTCTGCCTTATGGGTTAGCTGCACCCATACTGGGAACAAAGGTCCCAGAGCCAAAGTAGGGTTAGAGGCCAGACAATCAGCCAGGCCTGGCCCTGATTTAATTACAGGATCAATCTGACCAGCTTCCCTGCCAACAGGAGTATCCCTGGGCCTCAACTTGGCCAGTCCCTAGGTTGTAGTTCCTGTGCTTGTCAGAGTGAGTTAGGCTCACATACTGTACCCTGGGTCCTATCCAGAAGGCCTAGCAGGACTTGCCAATGACCACTTCAAGCCTAAGAAGGTTCCACTCCACAGCTGATCTAAGTCATTGAACTTGGGCACTAAATTTTTCTTACATTTGAAAATCTAAGGTTCCTAGGAAAGGAGAAAAACTGTAAATAGTGGAGCTAGTTTCTCAAATGCTAACAAGGTACAGGTTTGGGGTGGAATAACATTAACTGCTCTAGAAACTCAAGCATGTACCCATTTCCAGACTAGAGAAACAGCACACAATGCAGGGAAGGATGCATTTCTGAGTGCCCAGGCTCACCCCAGCATGCCTGGAATGATACGACATGACATTTCACACTGGCTCAGGGTCCTAGGAAGGGTTGAGCCTGCAGTGAAGAAGCTCAGCATTTTCTCCAAGAATCAGTGTGGGAAGAGGAAGGCTTATGACTTCAGTCTTCATGATGAGGCACCTGCCTTGGGTTTTCCCCTGAGATCCCCTTCACTGTTCTCCAAACGAGCTTGCTGGAATATGGCATATTTCCACAGCTCTGAAATGGGGATGCACACAGACCATAGGCTCCTCCCCAGGGATGTAACATTTTCTAGACACAATCGCCCCACCAGGTCCACAGCCAACTCCCCACAAGACTCTCCCCCCAAAACAATTTTTATCTCTTGTTTCTGTTCAGTTGTGTAACTACTCTTGGGCCTTAAGTGAGCTGGCTCAGCTATAAAGAAACAGCACATCAGGAGCAGAGATTTTCTATCTCATTATATAGATGGGAAGCCTGAGGCCAAATTTGGAAAGAGACATTTCTAAGAGCCTACAGTAGATGATAAAGGCATGATCCCAGGATCCTGGGCTCCCAGTTCAGTGTTACTGTACTGTCCATCATTTATCAACAGAGTCACAAATTCCCCTGCTCCTTGGAGCTGCTTCCCCAGTTCCAAAATCAGTTCTGACCACCCCCCTTCCAATGATTCCCTCCAACCTTCCTTGATTTTCTCCTCTCTTTCTCCCTTCTGGGTTAGTCAACTTTCAATCACTGTGACAAAATACCTGAGAAAATCAACTTCAAGGAAGGAATGGTTTATTTTGGCTCATGGTTTCAGAAATTTCTGTCCATGGTTGCTTAGCCCATTTGCTTCTGGCCTGTGGTGCTATAGCACATCACAAAACTGCTCGCCTTATGGTGACTGGAAAACAAAGAAAAGGAGGATAGGGTCAGAGGCCCCAGTACCCCTTCAAAGGCACAACCCCAGTGGCCTAATTCCTTTCCACTAGGCTCCACCTTTTAAAAATTTCACCGCCTCCCAACAGCCCCAAACCTAGTGACCAACTCTTTAGTTTTTCCACTCAGATTGTTAATGGAGAGAGCTAGGTATGGTAATGAGTACTACCCTGCTCTCTCAGATATCAGTTGTAATCTTCTTGCTCCAGGATATCCTTATGATGTAGTTAAAATGTGTCAGAATCTTTCAAATGTGCATCTCATTTAACCATGAGGCTCAAAATCCATCCTAACAACAAAGGAAGGTACCTACATTATACCTTCTTCTAACAGATAGGGAAACTGAGGTTCAAAGTTGTGTTCATCCTGCAGGAAAATGCTGCATCCAGCTTTGGACCCAGACTCTATGACCTATGTTTTCTCTGACACGTCACATTCCCATGGATGGTTTCAGATGTGACAGTAGGTTATTTCCATCGGCAACACTCAGATCTTCTCTTGGAAAATGAAGAAATTTGACTTAGACAAGGTAATTTCTGTAGGCCCAAAGTACAGATCCTTAGGGAAATCTATGAAAAGTAGTGAAGGTGTAGAATGCTTAGGGCACAGTTTATGGAGGGGCTCCAACAGCCCTTCCAAGGCCCCTTCTTCTCGCATTCTAAACAAACATTCACTTTCTTGCCAAATGATGTGTCTTCCAAAATATTTCATAAGAGTTGGCACCTGTAGTCCCAACTACTCAGAAGGCTAAGGCAGAAGGATCAGAAAGTCACAACAATAGCAGTAGTAGCAGACATCTTCAATGTGCCAGGTGCTACACTGGATGCTTTGTGTGTACTGTTGACAATCCTCACAGCCACACTCTCTAGGGAGATACTCCCCCATTTCACAGATGAAGAGACCAAAACACACAACACGTGAATGAATGAACCGAGGTGGGAAAGTTAGGAGGTGCTGAGTAGGAAGAGCTGCCAGTGTAATCTTTATCATCAACATCCTTGTGTTCACAGCTTCAATATCACCATCTTAGCCAGGTCTCATCTAAGCAGTTCTCATTTAAGCAGGACTCAGTGTTCTTGAACTCTGTACTCTGTTTATTTTCTTCTGAGCACTTATCACAATACATAGTTTACTTCCTATATTTATTTGCCTGTTTATTTTCTCTGATCAGGCTATAAGCTCTGAGAGAACCAAGATGATGTCTTTCTTAGTTTCTGCAGAGTCCCTAGAACAAAGGCTAGCAGACAAGAGTCACTCACCACATATTCACTGAATGAACAAGGACACAGCATTGATCAACAAGATTCTGGCAAGAGAGCAGTGCGTCTGGCTGAGCTTGGGTGTGTAGAGCAGAAACTCTGCTGGCTTGGTGTGGCTAGGAAAACATAGATTTTGGAATCACCCAGACCTGTGATCTGACCTCAAAGTGACTAGCTTTGTGGCCTTGGGCTAGCTGTCGTCCTTGATTTTCTTGTTAATTAAATGTAACACTTTATACTTCCTTTCAAAGACAATTGTGCTGATTAAATAAGACACAAGAGAAAGAGAACAAGACCTAAAATGTATACCAGGGTATCCAGACTCCTAAACAAAAGTACCTTTCTCTTCTCTACTCGAAGGAATCTTAGAACTCCAGGCTTGGAAAAGTCTGAGGCCCCCACTTGCATTAGAGCCAGCTGCTACAGCCCAGCTTAGAACCTTTCACTGCACTGTCACCTTGTGCATGCAGCAGTCCATTTCTAGCTATGTAAATATGCTGGGCTGCCTCCTCAGCAAGGGAACAGCTATACTTAGTGCAATTTGCATGTATTTTAAGCTGACTTGTTCTAGGCAAAGAAGCCGATTCATGAATTTAATAGCGTTCACAGATTCCCAGGATGTCAGCATTGCAAGAGATGTCAGACACCATCTAGCCTAGCCTCTCACTTGGCAGAAGAGGATTCTGGGGGCAGTGGTATGTCCAAAGTCATGCAGCTAGGAGGGAACAGGGCTGAATAGACCCTTGGCTTCTGGCTCCAAGTCCAGAGTTCTTTTCTGGGCTGTTCCTTTTTCACTCTGTCTTCTCCTGGCACTCATTTAAGCAGGATATGAATTTTCAGCCAAAGGCCTTCATGCTGCCTTCACTCAAAGGGAGAAATCTGGCTCTAAAGATGCTGAAAGATGAGACTGCTGGTGTGGTCTGGGGGCCAGTTGGAGAGTAGCTATGTTCAAAGGACAAAGAGACTAATAAGGATGTAGTTCATGAATCCTTCCCTTCCTGGGCACCAAGTGAAAATACAATGAGATCTTATGAGCATCCTCTCCTTTCCTTAGCAGCCCATTAAGTTCTGCTATCCATTAGGTCATCCAGAGATTTACCTAGCCGTATTTTTAACTTCAGTTGGCAGCTTTTGCATCTGCCTGCCCAGAGAGCCTTCTCCCTTCTGGTTACTGCATACTTCTTTGTTTTATGGGAACAGTCCTACTCTATGGATTCCATAGTTGTCAATCAAAAGGCCCTAAGGGTCTTGCCACAGGGTTGGGCTTGTGACCCAGATCCAATCTAGTCGGTGGTCCAGGAGTAGTCATGTGACCCAAATATCCCTTTTAGAGGAGTGAGATGCATGCAAGGGAAAGATACTGCTCTTTTCTCTGTGGCAGCTGGCTTTGCTGCCACAAGAAGAAAGCCTGCCTGAGAAGGCTGTCATCACAGTGGAAGAGAGCCCAAGACCGCGATGCAGAGACAGTATGCTGAGGCCATCGTTCAAATGCCCATATCCCACTGTTCCCAATGCCCACGGAGACTCCTCTGGGCTTCCCTATTTTCTTGAGATGGTTTGATTGGATTTCTTTATTTTCAGCTGAACTCCTCCTGACTGACGCACTAACCCACATCATCTCCTGAGGTAATAAATCCTTGAATGACTCCCTGCCCCAGAAGAGTACACTTCTTTGCAGGAAAGAGCCTAATTGACCTTCTTAAGCTTTACACAGTTCTCCTTGTTATAATTCAGTACACCGAATGGTAAATAGTTAATCATTTTTTAATGTCAATGGTTTTCTGAAAAGTATTATTATTGTTAATTATTGGTAGCTGTAGTACAGTGATTAGAAACTGAGGCTCATAATGGTCTTGTACCTTCTCTATGGTCAGAAGGTACAACAACTCCATGTGGGAGATGTTCTCAATCTAGATATTTCCTACAAATGCACTAACAAAATAAAAAATAATGATGATTGTTACTACAATTATTAATTTTTTATTGTGTACCAGACACCATGCTAAGCACTTCTCATATGTTGGTTACTCTCCCCAACAACCTCACAACTTGATAGTAGAGGAAACTGAGGCTCAGAGTATTTAGACAACTCAGCTAATTGAGCAGGGGGAGTAGACATCATCTCAGCACTTCAACTTCTCACTCCAGGATTCTGGGTTCTGGGAGTGAATTTGAGTCCATGTTCCTCAGACTGCCTGAATTTACTGACTGAACCCTAATTTCCTCTTCTCTCAGCTTTTATCACTCTGGACTGAGGGATCAATTAGTGTTAGCACCAGTTTCTCAGTTGAAGATTAGAGATTGGAAGATTTGAGCTAAAGATTAGAGTGAACCTGTCTGCTGAGGCTAAGCTGGTCAACCTCACTTCAACTGTCACCTGAGTCTCTATTCTCAGCACTGAAGACCCAGTGCCAAAGCTGCTTCTGAGACTCATGTGCCTTGAATCATTTTTCTCAATGAGGGTTTAACAAAAACTGAACAAAGGTGACAAAACCCTGTCTGGGGATATCCAGAGTTGAACCAACAGTGACCTCCAGATTTCCCATCTCTCTAGACCTCCTAGTTCTGCCCTACGTCTCCAGGAGCCCTACTTGGAGGCACACTGGGCTATGAGTCCCAAGGGGTACAAGCCATGGCCCTATTGCATTTATTTACAGAATGAAAATAGCGCCCTCCTGGAACAGTGGCACACTGCCTACCTTCCAGGAATAGCTTAGTGACCTAGGCCAAAGAGTTCCCTTATTTGGCAGAGGGAAGAAAATCTTCAAGCACAACAGCAGAATGGTCCAAAAGTGCTGTCTTGCATCAGCGCCACCTCTCCTCAGACTCTAAACCCCACTCTCCCAGGATATACACTTCTTGCCTCTGCCAGGCCCTCTAGATATCCCCCAGGGTGAGGGTCATTGAAAAGGCATGTTCTAAGCTGACTGTACCACACTTGGGATGCCAAAGAGAAATGCTGGTACTCTCTTGCCAAGCAGGAATTTGGTCTTTGGTTGCCTCATCAGCCAAACAGCTTCTCAGGCTGGGACTGGCCTAAAAATGCCAAGCAACCTTGGAAGGAAACATCGAGGACAGTAGGCACAGATGGCTCCATCAGAACTACATCGACAAGATTCTTCCTTGGTAGCTACCAGGGTCATTCTGTCCAGTCCTCAGCCTCCACTTCAGCCATGAGTGGGAAGCTTTAAACTCTATTTCATAAAGCAACAAAGGAAAAACAATGCTATACTTTTACTTAGACTCCAGTCAACTATACTGTGATCTCATAAGAATCTGCCTTTGATCAAACTTCAGCCTTCCTCCCTCCTTCCCTTTGTCCACCCCCAACCAGTAGGTCTTGAGCCCTGAGTAATAGGAGGCAACTTATTGGAATAGACAGAGCACCAGGATTAATGTCTTGCCTGAGTTTGAATCAATGGATTCAATAGAGTGTGACCTTGAGGTCATAATTTAACCTCTCTGAGCTTTGGTTCCCTCATCTATTGAAAAGGGATACCTTCCCTTGACTGGTGGTTATAAACATTAGAAAAAATTTATATATATATAAATATCTAGATATTTTATTATATATTCATATATTATATATATCAATTATAATTACTCAGTAAAATCCAACATCATTTTTCGTGTTCTTTTTAAAATCTTATCCTTCAAAACTTCCAAGTTTTCATTGCATCAGATCTCATACCCACTGTTACTTCCCCAGATAAACGTTTACCCCCACCCTCTTCTTAGGCCCAGTTCAAGCCCTCATTTCTTGAACTTTCTAAAGACAGTGTCACAGTCCCAGATGCCATATCCTCTCTCTTGGCCTGAGTGGTGACACACACCTGTAATCCCCATATCTGGGAGACTGAGCCAGGAAAATTGTAAGTTTGAGGCCACCCTGGCTAATTTGGTGACTTAGTAAGAACCTGTCTCAAAATAAATATGGGCCAGAAATGTAATTCACTGCAAATGCCCTGGGTTCAATCCACAGTATCATAAAAGAAAAAGAAAGAAAAGAAAAGAAAAGAAAATAAGAAAATAAGAAAACCTCAAAACTCAGCATTAACAAAACAAACAACCTCATCCTAAAATAAGCATAATTATTTGACACTTTGTTTAAAAAGATATATGAATGAAAAAGAAGCACATAGAAAGTGGCCAATTAACTGGTTTATTAAAGAAATGATAATTAAAGCCACACTGAGATGCCACTACACATCTATTAGAATGGCAAAGATTTTAAAACTCCTGACAATAACAAGAGCTAGTAAGAACTGGTCTAACTAGACCCTTGTACCTTACTGGTTTCAAATTGCTTTAGCCACTTAGGAAAATGGTTTAGCATTTTCCTAGAAAGCCACCCATCGACTTATGCATAACTTAGTAATCTCTCTCTTAGACATTTACTCAAGAGAAATGAAAATGAATGCTTATATAAAACCACTATGCAAATGTTGATAGTAACTTTATTAAAATCACTAAAAAACTGGGAACAATTCCGATGTCTTTAAACCAGTGAGTGAATAAATGTACAATAAAATACCATTCAGCAATGAAATGAAATGACCTATGCAAACAATGACATCCATGTGTTTAAAATGCATTTTGCTAAGCAAAATAAAGTGAATCCCCAAGCCATGTAATACTCTTTTATTTCTATAATTTTCTGGGTAAAGGCAAAATTATTGGGTTGGGAAATACATCAGTGGTTTGCAAGGATTAGAACTGGAAGAGGGAAGGAACTGACTCCAACAGATAACATGAAAGAATTATTCAAGGTAACTGAACAGTTCAGTGTCTCAGTGACTATAGTGGCTATATAACCCTGAATTTGCCAAAATTCACAACCAAGTAGATTTTAATTATAGTACAAGGGAAAATTGTGACAACAGATGCATGGATAGAATCAGTGGAGGAAATGTGAAGTGGTCAGAATCTAGAATACATATATTTTAAAGCCAGAGTAATTTTCACTTACGAGCTAAAAGTAAGTTGTGAGAGAAAGGATAACCTTAAGGGCTTGGCCTGAACACCTGGGTTAATTTATTTTCTTGGAAAAAAAAACTAGCGGAGGATAGTTTGGGAGAATTCAGATTTTTGTCATGTTACCATTACACAAACACAGGCTTCTCCTTTGTAGCCAGCACTCAATCTCAAGGAAGGAAAAAATAATACTCAGAACATTTTGAGAGAAGAACTGTGTTAAGTCAATGGACAGGTATCACCATGCATGCAAACTCAGGAATATTCCTCAAAAAAGAAAACAAAAAGAGCTAAGTGACAATAAATTCACACAAATAGTCAAAATAATTCAAAGAGCAAAATTCTAGTCAAAACTCCAACAACAACTGATGATGAGAAACTCACAGTAGTCCACAGTGCATAGATTAAACAATTAGAAATTACAGCTATCAAACAAAAAGTAAACATTAAATAAATGTGAAAGCAATGCACTTGCTAAATGTCTCATATTGTGGAAAGGGAGAATTTCACTAGTTTCTAATTTTCACTAGTTTTCACTAGTTTCACTATGCTAATTTCACTAGAGATAGTCTACAATTGGAATTTTCTTATGACTTATTTTACTCTCTTAATATTTATGTTCTCATAACATGAAGGCTATTTTAGAACTAATATTTCCTTTGGCAAAAAAAATTATCTGATGTTTAGAAATTCCTTCTGTTAATCCTTGCATCTCATTATTCTTTTAAAACTTCCAGTTAAATTTTATTGAAAATTCCATATGTATCTTGATTCTACATGGCAATATCATTTTCCTATTTCTCAATGCACTTGTCTAGCTAACTCTTTTCTATGAATACCCACATAGAGAGAAAAACATGCTCAAAATGCTCAGCACAGATTGTGTGTGTGTGCGCACACTCATGCATGCGTGCATGCACACACACCAGGAATCAAACTCAGGACCTTGCACTTGCCAGGGCAGCACAGATTTTTAAAGGTAATTCTTTAGGGGGTATTATGAATAGGATAATTTTTCCCAAACAAAAAATGTTTTGCAACCATTTATAAGCAAAAAAGATGATTGATTTGAATAGCAAGGACAAATTCTTCCAGGTGAGTAAAAAACAAAACATGTGAAGACTCCAGCAGAACTCAGGGCTTCCCATACTAAGGGAATCTGGTAGTCTGGGTTTGAGGCAGACACTAGCATATGGCCAGGGCTGTATGTAGTAGAAGGTGGGGGAGAGAAAGGAGAGTGTTTTATTATCTGTTTCTAAGCTTGCCAATCTTTCTAAGCTTGACAATCTCCACTTTCTGTACTCAGTTACAATGTACCTGAGTTTTTAGACAAATAAGGAAGTGGAATAAAAGTATAATCTCTGAAAATAATATCAGCCAGATAGCAAGATTTTTTTTTTGATAAGCCAGAAGAATCAGTATGTCCTGACTTTAGGAAGCACTCATCAGAGCCCCTCACAAATTCTGGTGGCTGACTTAGCAAACTCTCCAGGGAGGCATGATCATCAAGGGTGATTTATCCCCAGCTGTGACTCTACCCTGATCAGAAGTTCTCTGACTATTTGACTGGGGAAATGTACAATGTACTGAATAAACCTAAGATGGCATTAAGCAAAAGGTGTTAGAGTCCATCTTTTAACATTCAATAGACTAAAATGATGGGCTGCAAAGCAGCAAGTTAAGCTAAATAACTTCAGAATGGGAAATATCTAGCTTGGGAACATTTCTTCAGGCAATGCCTTTAGAGCTTCAGTTGACTTGTCTCCTTACAAATCAATTGTGCAATATTGAAAAAAAAAAAAAAAACACATTACTTGCAGAATCCCAAACACATTGTCCTCACTTGGGCATTTGAGAACATGTTGTTCCTTCTGTCTAGACACCCTTCACCTTCTTTATTAAGATACACCTTCCTCAAGGCTCAAATGTTAGTCAACAACACCAGAAGAGCCCCTACTACTACCCTTCCATGCTACTTAAATCATTACTCTAAACATACCAGAACTTTTAACAAAATATTCTTGCTTGTATTTGCAGTTAAACCCTAACACAATTTACCCTCTATATTCCCACCACAGAATACAACAACTGTTCATAATGACCAGTGAATAAATGCGTGATAAATGAATAAATGGAAGAATGAATGAATAACAATGGAGCAGTAAGACCTTGCAACAAACTGCCCAACTTCTGTGACCCATCCTCCCTAGACCACAATCTCCCTGTATTCACGAGCCTCAGTACTAATTCCAAATTTGGAGAACAAATCTTGGAATTATTGGCGCTTCTGATCTTTCTAAGCAGAGCTAAAGCTCATAAGCATAGTTTTCTCACAGGTAAAATTAATCAATTGGTTTGACAGTTCTAGCCAGGGACAGCTTTATAGGTATATAGAGCAACTGCACAGGGCCCCATCCTAAGAGGAGCCTACACTCAACTTAAAATTCTGCCATTGCTATCTTGAGATTCTTAATTTTTTCTTTAGTAAAGTCCTTGCATTTTGATTTTGCACTAGGCCTGGCAAATTATGTAGCTGACTCTACTCACACTTGTAAATACAAAAGAAGTCATTTTCTTTTTACTTTAACCTTAAATCATTTGATGGATATAAAAATCTAGCCAACTTGAATCTCATGTTTGTCAGTTTATTGAACAAACACAATTTTATATATTGCATAGTTGAAATCAGAAAATACATACTACTTAGCCTCTTTTCCACTTACTGTTTTTGCATGTACATACTTGTTCATGCTTGCATAGTTTGCATATTTGTTATTTTTAGTAATAATATCATATTCTGGAATGTAAATACACTATGAGTTTTAAGCCAAACTCCAATGTCTGGGCATTTGGATTGTTTCCAATTTTTATAAATAGTATTTCTAAAAGCAAGTAAATACAAATTACTTTCTTTTTTCTCTTTTGGTCTATTTCCTTGGAATATATTCTCAGAAGTAGAATTATGAGATCAAAGTGTAGGAATAATTTTATAGCTCTTAAATATTACTGGATTGTTCTCTTGAAAAACTGGATCAATTTATGAAGCCAATTGTATATATTTAACTGCTTCTAAAGATCTGAAATATTTTTAACTAGTACAATAGTATCTTCAAATTGAAAACAGTTTAACTGTTTAACAGAAAGGAAGTGAGTTTTAAAACATGGTAAAACTGTGTCCTTTTCATAATTTGTCAATAAAAGTCAGTTCTTGAAGATAATAAAATCTCCTGACCTGGCTCATAGTCAGTTCTCTGTCCCCAACCTCAGCTTGGGGACAGAGAACTGACCATGAGCCATGGGCTCCACAAGTGATCTGAAGGATGGCTCTCCCTGAGAACTGAAGGTCTTTGCCCCTAGATCTGCACTACAGAGGCAGACAGGACAGGCAGGGGTCCTGGCATCTCCTCTCCAAGCTGCGTATCTCTGTGGTCCTCTGGTTTTTACCTGAAAGCCAAGAACAATAACCTCAAATTGCTTCCCAGGGTTGAGAGAGGACACTAGAAACTAAATCTAATGCAGGAAGCAGGTTTTCTTAAAGCCTCTCTCCAAATTAATTGCTACATTGTTTTCTGGGAAAGAGTCGGCTGCTCAGAGTCACTAATCAACACTAACTAGGCTATGAAATCTCAATCATACTCAGAGATTAAAAGAAACTGTGAACCCCAACTAAATGCCATGAGTTCTGTGCCTCTGGGAGAGTAATCCAATCTGGTACCCAGTTTTCCCTCTCTAAATCTAACAGTAATACCAATACCTATTTATCCAGCACATGTTGAGAAAGAACTTGCTATGCACCAGGCACTCTCTCAAGTATTTAAGCATATTAACCCATTTAATCATCCTAACAATGCTGTGAGGTAGGCATACCCCACTGTACAGCTGAGGAAACAGAGGCCACAGAGACTGAATAACTTGCTATTCAATCACCCAGAAAACTAGTCATGGAGTCAGGATTCAAGCCTGACAGTCTACTGTAACTCCCAGGAGGCAAAATAAGGATTTGGGTCCCAGGACCCAAATCCTTCATTTTTGAAATAAGGGGACTGCACGCTCATCACAGAAGATAATCCTCCCTCCCCATGAAAGGACATAGCGTGCAGTGGTTGAGCCAGATAGAAACCAGGCCACTCACTCCTGAAGCAGCTCTCTATATCGTGTCTCACAGTGGCCCCTCCTCTGCTCTTAGGTCCATGAGAGGACTGAGAGGCTAATTCTGCAGGTTTCTAGTATGACTCTTAAGAGCTCCAGTCAGAAGGACCCAAGCAGAGAACTGAACAGTGTTGATGCTGATGGAAAATCAAACTGGACATCCCTGAAAAATTCAAAACTGAGGCTAGTGCTTTCTGGAGAAATACCAAATGCATTATCAGCTCTGGCCAACAGAGCAGTTTCTTCCAGGTTATTTCTGTCCAGAGGAGCCTAAAGCTGGACAAGAGAGACAGTTAAATCGTATTTCTCTTAAAGAATCAAATGCAAAGGGACAGAAGAGGGAGGATTCTCCAAGGCCCATTTCATCAGCCCAGGAGAGGCCCTTTCCACCAGGACTGGTGTCAGATTGGATGCTCCTTTTCTGCCCCACAAGGGTCACTTAGCCCCTCCCCCAGCCTTCGGAGGGCTAGTTCTCCCTGCATGAGGACCCCTATTGATCCCTTCTCAGAGGAATTCTGTTGCTTCTTCTCCACCCTCCACCTCTGCTCTTATGTACCTTCTTTGAGGTTCTATGGTTATAAATAAATGATGTCTGGATTGATTAGAAGATTGGCTTTCCCTCTAGCAACAACACTGACCTCTTGCTTCTGAAATCTTGCTGCCCAGTAGCATCACTCAAATTTCACTTTGCTTTGGGACATTAGTGGGAAAAATTCTCACCTGGGGATGCAAGATCACTAAACCTGGAGTCAAGAAATGAGGCTAGAGTCTTGGTTCTGCCTTGGTTCTCTGTGTCCTTGATAAAGTCAATCAGCACTATGAGCTTCAGTTTAATCCAGGAAAGAGGATAGTAATTGCTACCTTCCTTACACAATTTTGGAAGTAGTGCGTGACATAACTGTGAAAAAACAGTTAACTGTAATGCCCTGCAGAAGAGCTGTGCATTGCAATGGATCAGCTCAGTGCCTCAAAGAAAGTCCTGTTGATCGCTTTAAGTTTCAATCTCTACTTCCACATTAGGGAGAGTCACTCCTGTTCTTCCCCAGTGCCCCCTAATACTGTTTTGGGTACAAAATAACATACACACAAAAATACTTTTAAACAATAAAATGTCCTTCCCCTCTAACAGTACATAGTGATTTTAAATGATCCTTGTGGAGAGTTTTAGTGAAAATTTCAGAGTACAAAGTCGTATATATGTTATATAAAGAAAAGCACACAAAAGAGACTAAAAGGAAAGATGGCAAAATGGCAATACTACGTATCTCAGATAATTAGGATCCTTTATCAGTTTTATGAACTTTCTTTTTCTACAGTGATCATGTATTAATAACTAATAGAAGAGAGGAAATAACATTTTTTAAAGTTGTTTAGAAGTCTTATTCTCCATTTGCTCAGACAGTCACACTATGACAGCCAAATCAGTGCTGATAAAGGGAGATGTGCACAGCAGAGGGGGATCACAGGGGCCCCAGCAAAGAGAAAGGGAGGTTACCAGACAAACAGCCAGTTTGGAGAAACAGAAATCCATGCATGAGACTCACACACCCCTTACAAGACAGCAAAGCTATAAGAAAGCTCAGAAATTCCTTGCCACCCACATCCTTTCATTCTCACTTTCCAGATCAAAATTCTGAGGCAAAGATAGGGAGAGTGATTTGTCTGAAATCCTAGGTCTCTCATCCCCTGCTTCCAACCCTTCTGTCCTTCCTGAGGACTGTGATCTGTTTGCACCACAGGCTGGTGTTCATTTTCTGATACTCACCCCTACTTCTTAGTTCTCTGACCAGTCCATTCCCCAGGGAATGAGAATCACTAACAAGGATTTGGGCATAATAAAAATCAGACTATAAATCTGTTATATCCTTGTTCAAAAGATAAAGCCAATTCAAGTACAATAGCTGAGTAATAAAAATTTTATAATTTTAGAGAGATTTTTAAAAGTCAAAAGTGAATAATGAGTGGCTTTGTCAAGTAAACAGTTCATGTTTTCATGGTGGACCGATGTTCCTGGCAATTTGTAGCATCTTCTCATTTGATAATAGGTCAAAAGGCAAGTCTTTATTTTTTATTAATTTGAAAGAGAATAAAACAAAAGGGGGCAGTACAGAGCAGATCAGAACAGGACAACATAGGCAACACAGCACTTTACATTAAGACAACTGGACATCAACAGTAGCTAACACCATATCTCTTACTCTGCTATAGTTGAGCATAGTTTCAAATACAATAATATCAAACATAACACAATAGTATAAAGCCATAACAGAAAATGATCAATGGTTACTATAATATCTCATTTTCAATAAAAAAAATTTTGTTTGAACTATCATACATATTCAAATTCCAATAAGACACAATGTGATAGATAGAACCAACAGTAGTAGAACAAAAAAAGCATGGTAGGACTTCTAAGAAGGATGATATTAAATCAGCAATAGCTGTCATAATGTTTTCTTCAAAACAGCTATTCATATCATCACGGATGATATAGTCAAACAAAACAGGATAAAACCATTCCAACTGATGATTGAAAACTTTGAAAGACTTCAAAGCTATGAGATGGGGACTCATGCTTACCATAAAGTCTTATATACTCTTATCAAATCTCATACTACGGAGACTATATGGTATTTACCCTTGTGAGTTTTGTTTATTTCGCTTAAGATAATGGTCTCAAGTTGTGTCCATTTATTTATAAATATCTCGATGTGATCATTCTTTATAGCTGAGTAGTACTCCATTGTATAAAAATGCCACAACTTTTTTATCCATTCCTCAGTTGATGGGCACTT
>PVJX010013811.1:0-46502 GCA_004027295.1 Dolichotis patagonum
AGTTCTCTGTCACCCTGAGGAAGTCGGGAGTCACCATCCCACCTCCTACAGGAACAGTCACTGCTGCTAAACCTGCCCGCTTACTACATGGTGACTCGCTCCCCCATTTGCTCCTAATTTAATCAGTTTTACCTGAGCAATTAATCTTATTGGTTGACCACAGTTCTGTCCCGCCTTATGCCCACCTTGTGAGATTCCCTTTTGCCCCACCTTTGACCCACCTCACCTCATGATTTTACTCTATAAACGTCCCTGGGGAAGACAGAGTCCTGGGCAACCCACTCGGGACCCCTTCTGTCCCTCAGACAGAAGCTTCCTTTCTCTCAATAAATAGATTCCACTCTTAAGCTCCGTTGTTGCTAAACTTCATTCTCCAATTTTAGAGAACACGAGCTCCTACTGGACATACAGTAGGTCGGCAGTTTCCTGCCCCTAGATCAGCGGCCCCACGGAGGTCCAGCCGAGGCCCGGGTGGGTTCTGCCCTAGGGCTCCGCTCCCGGCTCCGCTCCCAGCTCACAGCTGGGCCCGAGGTGCAGCCCGCAGGGAGGGCGCAGCAGGTAAGGGGGGTTCGGCTTAGCTGCGGTCCCGGCGTCTCCTCCTGCGGGTGGGCAGGGAGTTTCTGTTCCTCTGGGCACCTCTAAGGAACCGTCATGGAGCCCAAAGCCCACTGGGGCGGGGGGAGCGTGTCAAAGCCGCAATGCAAAGGAGATTATAATTTCTGATAATGAGCCGGCGTGTTTAGCATATCCCTCCGCGCAGGTCTCGGGAGCCCGGGAGGCCCTGCGCCTGCGCACTGCTGTCTCTCCGGGCTGTGTGTGGTCCGGCTGTGAGGACCCCCTCCGCACCCGAGCGTGGGCGACCCGGCGTCCTCTGTGCCCTCTGGCCTTTAGGCCGCTCTGCCCGGGAATCTCTTTCTCCCTCCGGCCTCAGCCTGTGGTGCAGACGCTGTGTCGGGGCTGCAGGGAGGCGGAGGCTAAGCCGGCTTCCAGCCCCGCGAGGAGCACAGCGGGTGGAGGCTGCTTGGTGCAGTCCAGGGGAGCCCGGCTGCCCCCGCCCCAGGCAGGAGGAGAGGCAGTGCCCAAAGCACTGGGGGAGCCAGTGGGCAGTGCAGACGGCAGGACCGGGCCAGCCAGGTCCCCGACACAGGTACTGCTCCCAGATAAGGAGCGCAGGGGGCAACGCCAGAGCGCTGGCTTGGAATTTCTGGTGGGACTCGGGCTCTAGGAGGAGCAGCCTTGGCCTCTCCCGATAGGCAGGCAGGGCAGGAGCTGCAGGGACCAGGTGCGCGATGGTCACAGGGGACACAGAAGCCGTGCACGCATCCACGTGACCTCAATCCCGTGGTCTGGGCTGAGAATTCCCCAGAGGCACTTTTTTTTTTATAAACAGCTGTAAAGGGTTTGGGGGTGGCTCATGGGTGGAGCACGCACTGCTTAGCACGCACAAAGCCCTGGGTTCACCGCATGTGTGTCAGACACGCACGCACACACACACGCACACAAGAGTAAGAACCAGCCTTGGGGCCGAACCCGGAGGGAGCAGGATGGAGGCTCCCGTCCCTGCCAGGCCTTGGGGGAACACTGATGAGGAGAGTCTTCCACCAGGCAGCTGCAGCGGAAATGGAGGAGAAAGAGCACAGAGACAGGGGGAGGAGGACAAGACTGGGGACAGAGTGGAAGGACCTGGATTGAAAAGGGGATCCCAGGGGTGGTGGCGAAGCAGGAAAATTGCCCAGAGTTCAAGGCCAGCCTGGGCTACATTGCAAAATCTTATCTCAAATAAAGAAACAAAACAAAACTTTAGAAAGAGTGAGCAGAGAGAACTGGTGGGACCCAGGGCAGTGTGGGGTGGGTACAGAAGCCTTGACAGGTGGCTGGCTTGGAGGTGGAGAGTCCGCAGGCCCAGCCCACACTCCCCCTGCAGGTCTCTCTGTCCCTGTGGCCTTCCTTGCCTGCTCTCTGGATGACCAGGCTGCTATGGCTCCTCCCCACCCTGGATACCCTGCTCTGACCATCCTGGCCCCCAGGGGTGGATCCGGTCCAGCCCCGAGCACACTCTCACCCTCAAAGACCAGGGGACAAAGCTCCAAAGTGATCTTTTGTCCCTCCAGCAGCACAGGGCCCAGCTGTCCCAGTCAGACAGCTCAGGATGCTTTTCCACAGGGGACCCCATGGAGGACACTGGGGGCAAGGGACACGGGAAGGATGAGCTAGGTTCTGAAACCAGTGTGGAGGCTGCCTGGGCCTTGGCGTCCTGGATTGAAGGTCCTGGGGGCTCAGGGAGCTGGGGCCACGCCCCGGAGCTGTTCCCTGCAGACCTGGATGGGTCAGAGGCGGGGCCTTGTGCAGGCTCACAGCCAGTGGGTGCCCAGGTACACAGCAAGGGGCTGCGGGGCTGTGACTCAGGGTGTGAGGACAGCGTCTGTTTCCTGAGGTCAGCCCCGAAGCCTCATGTTGCCAGCACCCCACGCTGCTGGGTCCTCCTCCTCCAGCCTCTCGGTCCCAGGCCTCTCACCCTCTCAGCTCCTCTTCCTGTGCCTCTGCTGTCCTAGGATCCATTCCTGGCCTCTTGGGCATCTCCCCAAGCTCTGGGCGCTCATACCTGCCTCAGGGTCACTGGGAGAAGGGAGGCGGGGTAGCGGCCTCCACTCCCACCCCGTGCAGCAGCCAGCAGCTGGTGCCCCCACGCCCCTGCCCCCGCAGGCCCTTTCCAACACCCACCCTGCCCTGCCCTCTGGTGTGGCTGGCTGTCTTCCGGGGTTACCGTGGGGATCAGAAAGCCCTGCTCTGTGCACAGTGGACCCAGGGCAGGTACTGAGGTCCTAGCTGACTCCGGGCAGTGGCCAGTGCAGTTAGGTGTACTGAGCTGTCACCCAGATTCAACAAGAGCCTTTCCCGGGCTGGGACTGGGTCCCCTTTATGGGTAATTCCCCAGGCTCCGGCCGGAGCAGGCACTCAGGACCCCTCCACATCGCAAGGGGATTCAAAGCCTAAACATCAGATGGCACACGTTTGGGGTGCCATGAAGGGCTTTCGAGCATCATCCTTTCCCATTCCCATGGTAACCCCGGGAGACAGCCAGCCACACCCCCACGTCCAGGAGGAGGAAACCCAGGTATCAGATGTCCACTGACTGAGCCAGCAGGGGGTTGGGCTCCAGAGGTGGTGAGCGGGGGCATCTTCCCACCCGGGTCCTGCTAAGTGGGGTGGCCAGGTGTCCCACCCGAGGGAAGAAAACCACAGGGGTTCAGCTACTCGGAAGGAAGGAGAGGCGGAGCTCAGAGGCTGAGGCCAGGCCTAGAGGTGAGAAGCTGGGGCCACTGGGCTGGAAGGACAAGATGGCCAGTTTTCTGTGTGTGTGTGTGTGTGTGTGTGTGTGACAGGGACAGAGAGGTTGCTTTTGGTGAACGCACAAACTTCACTAGAGACGGGTCCCACGAGGAGTGAAACGCCAGACAGGAGCGCGGCACCTCGTCCTCCTACGCCTCTATCTCCTTGTGCTTCCTGAAACTTTGGGTCTGATCGGTTCTCGTCCCACTCTGCATTGCGAACGTGTTATATTAGTTACCATCCTGTCGCTGGGACAAATTGTCCAACCCCAGCTTAACAGGGGACAGGTTTATCCTGACCGTGGTTTCCAGCCCGAGCAGAGACAGCGGGCAGGTGGGCCTGGCAGAGGGGTGGCGGCTGTTTGAGTGGGGGGGCACCAGGAAGCAGACCATGAGCAAAAGGAAGAACAGGCCACGGTGACCTGCGTCTTCTGACCCGGATCCACCTGTGAGCACAGGAGACTTCCGGGGAACATTCTAGATCTAAACCACAGCACCTTGCCCCCAGGTCCAAAAGGTTGGTGCCCATCTCATAGTGAAAAATGCATGCACTGGGTCCACTCTCAAAGACTCCCCGAAGTCTGTACAGGTTCAGCATCACTGACAAGGCCAAGTCCAAGGTCCCCTCTGAGCGGCCAGCTGGGAGCTCGAGACAGAGAATGAGCATGTGGAGAGGCCGCCTGGGGAGCACCGGGGCCAGAGGGCACAGAGGCCTGACGGGCTCTCCCCATCCTCTTAGCCTGCAGGGCACCCCAGTGCTCTGTGGAGGTGAACCCCAGTTTCCCTTGATGTGCTCTTGTGCAGGCCAGCCCGGGGAGGCTCAGGCACCAGTGTCCTGCACGGCTTGGGAGGGCAGGTGGGGACCCACGCTCAGTGCTGTGGGTGATCGATACTATCTTTCTGTGCCAGGCTTAGTCACGTGTCCTAAGGTCCCTCATGCTGTGGCAAAGGGCCTGACCCAGCCAGAAACCCCTGCAAGATGTCCCGGGGAGACTCACATGGGCAGAAGCCGGGAGTCCACAGACAAGGGGTGAAGCTGATCGCCGTGGCTGTTCCAGAGGGTGTTCCATGCCGGGTGCACCTCTCGGCGTGAGGTGGTCAGCACCCGGACAGGTTCCGGGACACGTACGTGAGGGCTGAGCGAAGCTGTGGCACCTGTGGGTGCTGCCTGGGAGACACAGTGAGGCTGTCTGGGGTCTGGGAGGGCTGAGCCGGAGCTGGCGGTGGAAAGCCCAGGGGAGGGGGCTCTGGCACACGGCCGGGGCTCCCCACTCCACACGCTCTGGTCTGCAGGGGGTACAAAGCGAGCCTGGATGCACGGTGGCCCCAAGGTGATGCTCAGTTGTGACTCCAGGTCCAGTCACAACTGTGGGGTGACATGGTTCCCCCGCTGAAGGCAGTGCCTGCTTCCCTCCCAGGGCAGAGTCTCTGCTTGCTGCCCACGACCAGGGCAAGGCCTGCCCAGGCTGGGGACAGCTGGAGTCCCTGCCATTAGATGAGGACATCAGTGCAGCCCAAGGTTCTGAGCCAAGGACACTGCCCCAGGTGTGAAGCATGGTGACATCTGCAGGAATGCGCCTGGGCCAGGTGAAGGGTGAGTACGCACCCAGGACGCTGATTGTTGCCCCCTTGCTCCTCTGCAATCAGCCTGTGGGCTGTGGGTCAAGCAGTCAGTCCACAGCCACTCAGCAGCTGCACAAATGCTGGACCTGGCCTCCAGGGTTCCCCGAGGGCCTCGCCCTCCCACAGCCTGCTGGGTCAGCCCTCTCTGGAAACCAGTGCCCCGGGCCTGGGGGTGGCAGCTTCAGAGCCCCCAACCAGGCTCCCGGCGGGGAGTCCCCACCCAGGGAGGGGCTGAGGGAGCCCAGCAACGCCCCCACTCACAGCCAGGGCACAGTGGGCGCTGCCAGGCAAGCACAGGTGGCCACCTCATCCTGATGGGGATGGGGGACCTGGGAGGGGAGAAAGGCCCTGAGGCCAGCCCTGTCCCCGCCACCCTGCTGGGGCTGAGCTTTCGTCCTCCTCATTTTATGAAAATAAAAGATAAGATGTATTTTCACAACCATATAGTGAGAGCGCGCTGCTCCTCTGGGAGCCCTAAGGCCGCGGATCTGCCCCCTCCTCCGAAGCCCCGCACACCCTGCCCCCAGGCCGCCGCCACTGGGAGCCTGTCCAGGCCAGGCTTTGGCCCAGGGACGTGGGCTAGGGAAAGCGCACCTGCTGGGCCACCTGGCTTCACAAGAGAAGGGCAAGTCCCCGGCGCCCACAGTGTACACAGCTGTAACCTTCTCCCCAGACCTTCTCCCTGCTTCTACACAGCTGTAACCTTCTCCCTGAAGCCCTGCCTTTGGCCATCCTGGCCGCTGCTCCAGGGACAGGGCAGACACCCCTCCTCCACGACCCCTCCTCGTTTTTCTACCTTTACTTCCCTGCAGTACCCCCTCCCCCCTCCAGCACTGGATCCAGGACCCTGGCATTGAGCTGGCCCCCTGCCCTTTTTATTTATTTATGTTTCATTTACTGGTTTTTTTGAGATAGGGCCTCTTTTTGTAGTTTTAAGCTGGTCTTGAATTCAGTGTTTGTCCTGCCTCTGCCTCCTGAGTGCTAGGATCAGGGGCCTGGTTTTATTTTTTATTTTGAGACGCCCAGACTGGACTCAAACATGCCATCCTCCCACCTTATCATATCTAACTGAAATCAAAGCAAAACAAAGCACAGAGGTCTACTGCAAAGGCCTTGTTTGTTTTGTTTTGTTTTTTTGCTACTGGAAATTGAAGACACAACCTCACGCTTGCTTGGCAGGCACTGTGCCACTGAGCAATGTCTCTGGTCATGAAGGTCAGATTTTTTTCTTTAAAGAGAATAAAACAAAAGAGGACAGAACAAAGCAGATCAGAACAGAACAACATAGGCAACACAGCACTTTACAAAGACAACTGGAAATTAACAGTAGCTATCACAATATCCCTTTCTCTGCTATAGTTGAGCATAGTTTCAAATATAATAATATCAAACATATCAAAATAGTATAAAACTATTCAAAAGAATGAAAGAATTATAGGACATTCTGAACCGAATAACAGAGAATGATCAATGGCTACTATAATATCTCATTTTCAATAAAAAAATTTGTTTATACTATCACATATATTAAAGTCCCAATAAGACACAACATGATAGAACCGATGGTAATAACAGAGTAGAAGCATGGTAGGACTTCTAAGCAAGACGATATTAAATCAGCAATGGCTGCCATAATGTTTTGTTTTCTTCAAAACAGCTGTTCATACCATCATGCATAATAAAGTCAAACAAAACAGATTAAAACCATTCCAACTGATGAATGAAAACATCAAAAGGCTTCAAAGCTATGTAATGGGGACTCATGATTACCATAAAATCTTATATACTCTTACCAACTCTCATACTAGGGAGACTATATGGTATTTATACATGTGACTTTGGTTTATTTTGCTTATGAGTATGATCTCAAGTCGTGTCCATTTATAAATAACTCAATGTGATCATTCTTTATAGCTGAGTAGTACTCCATTGTATAAAAATGCCACAACTTTTTTATCCATTCCTCAGTTGATGGGCACTTAGGTTGTTTCCAAGATCTGGCTATTACAAATTGTGCTGCTATAAACATGGGTGCATATATATCACTGTGGTATGATGTTTTCATTTCTTCTGGGAATAGTCCTAGAAATGGAATAGCTGGGTCAAATGGGACTTCCAAACCCAGCCTTTTGAGGAATCTCCAGACTGACCTCCACAGTGGTTACACCAGTCTACACTCCCACCAACAGTGCAGAAGAGTTCCTTTTTCCCCACAGCGTCTCCAGCATTTGCTACTGTCATAAAATCAATATGGTACTGGAAAAAAAACAGACCTGAAAACAACAGAATAGATTGGAAGATATAACCACAACCACAAACACACTCAACCACCTTATTTTTGATAAAGGGGCCAAACATGCTCGCTGGAAGAACGAGAGTCTCTTTAACAAATGGTGCTGGAAAAATTGGCTATCGATATACAGAAGACTAAAACTAGACCCATGCCTGTCACCATGTACTAAACTAAAATCTAAATGGATCAAAGATCTAAATATTAAAACAGAAACAATCTGTTGGAAGACAAAGTAGGTAAAAATCTCGAAGATACAGGGGTAGGTAGAGAATTCATGAACAAGAATCAAACCACATGGGAAATACTTCCCAGAATCAATAACTGGGGCCATATCTTATTAAAGAGTTTCTGCATGTTGAAAGACATTACCAGCAGAGTGAAAAGAAAACCCACAAATTGGGAAAAAATCTTAATGGACTGTCCGTCAGACAAAGGACTTCTGTCTAGAACTTAGAAAGAATTAAAAAAAATCAGACCCTCAAAATTCAAGACCCAATCCAAAAATGGGCATCTGAAATGAATACACAGTTCTCAGATGAAGAAATACAAATGGCAAATAAATACATGAAAAAATGTTCATCATCGTTAGTCATGAGAGAAACGACCACACTGAGATTCCATCTCACCCCAGAAAGAATGGCCAGGATAAAAAAACTACCAACAACAAATGGAATTTCTAAGTCCTCTCAAATCCCTGTTGGGTGGCAATGGGTGCCCAGGTCTAGCCAGGCATGGCTTGGGACGTTGGTCCGGATGCCCAGTGGCTCTGGTGTGCTAGCCTCCCTGGGTCGGTCTCCTCTGTCACATCTTTGGTGTGGTGACTTGGGGTGGCTCCAGGCCCCACTGGGCTGGGCATGGAGGTTAAGTCAGTGCCCAGCTCCGTGGGGGAGACAGGGGTGCACTGGTCTCCAGGTGGTGAGGTCTGGAGGTGGCAGTGGAGGCTGACGCCATGTCACTATGGTCAGAGGTCCCGTCCTCAGACACAAACGGTTCCCACTCACCTGGACGGTGCCCAGGTCCCCAGGGGCAGCGGTGAAACCCAGGCCCATGAGGCCGAGTGCAGGTTAACGGGGTTCCCTGGCTTCGGACCCCTCTCCTCTTGGAGCAGAGCTGGGGCCACTGTGAGAAGCCGGTCCCCTGTTCCCTGGGGAATGGACCTGTGTCAGGGACAGTGAGGGTCAGGAGCCCCAGCCCCTGCCCCCAGCAAGTCCCCGCCTCCCTGGCCTCTGACCCCTCTCTGTGAACAGGGCCCACAGCCCTGCTGCACAGCTGTCCCCGGCCTCAGGCCTCTCCTTGCCATGACCTCCCTGGTGCAGGGCTGTGAGCGGACCCACTGCTCGGCCATCCTGAACAGGGTAACACTGTCCCTTATTACTTACTACGCCCAACCCAGCACACCCCGCGATGCGTCTCAAAGGGAAGAGGTAACCCCATTCTTCCCCTCTGGCCCCTGTGCCCTTTGACACACCCCCACCCCTGTCTCTGGTCACCGCTCCTTCCGGGTCAGTTACTCAATCTGCCACACACAAACCAGGGCACGCAGCACTCCGTCTGGCCGTGCCCGGCTTCTCTCCTGTTGCACAATAGTCTCCAGTGCCAGCCGGAAGAGCAGACTGACAGGACCGCCCTCCTTTTCCAGGCTGAATAATATTCCACCTTCCTCACCCACGCAGCACTCATTGGCGGTGGACACTTGGGCTATTGTGACCAGCGCTGCGGTGAATCGACACACTGGTTCTAACTCTGGGGTTTCAGCTCAGCAGTGGGGTTGCTGGATCGGGTGGTCTCCTTCCTCCCCACCCCTTGCCCTCCCCCCTCTGTCTTCTCCTCCCCCTCTGCATGAGCCTGACTGAGCTCCTGTGTCCCAACCACAGATGCAGAGATTTCCAGATCGCCTCTCCCATTGCTCGGCCGGGCTCACCAAGGTCTGTGGCCAGCCCTCCCGGCTTCCCCGGACTCCTCTGCACAGCCTAACTCCATCCTCCAGGCTGCCCTCTGTGCATGCACAGAGGTGGAGCTGGACGTGCAGCTCACGTAGGAGTTCTGCCGGCGTCCCATAATGCCTTTGTGCGCATGTGCGTACTTTTGTCCCAAGGTCAGACTGAAATCCCAAGGTAAAGGTCAGCACCTTTGGCTTCCACCAGGCCCCACCCACCCTTGAAACCTACCCTCTGTCCCCACCCCTTCTTTCTTTCTGAAAAATGGGAGAGAGGAGATAGAAAAGTGGATGCATGAGCAGTTGTGTTGATGCATGTTTGTAGTCCCAGCACTGGAGAGGCTGAGGCAGGAGGATCACCTTGAATTTCAGACCATCCCAGATTGTGCAGGAAGTTCAAGGCCAGCCTGGATGAATATTTCCCCATCTCTCTTGCTTTCTTCCACAAGGTCAAACTCTATGTGCCATTCTGCACTTTGTCACTTAAACGTGCCACGCTGCAGAGCTGGCTGGGCTCTGTCCCAGCGCTCCCTCCTGTCTCCTCTCGGCCCCTGGAAGGACCTGCCCAGAAGCCCTGCTCCCACCAGCCCTACACAGCCCTCTGGCTGCAGTCCAGGCTCCAACCCCCCTGCCCTCCCCCCAGGGCCCACCAGGAGCCCCACAGACTCTCAGCTGTGCCTCTCTCTGACTGGACTCCTGTTTGTGCCTCAGTTTCTTCATCTGTAAAATGGGGCTGATCTCCCTCTTTCACAGGACGCAGCACAAATACTGCAGTGTGTCCAAAACGCATACTTCGAGGTGTGATGCAAACTTACGGAGCCTCCCCCAAAGCCTCTCCTGACCCCCCAGCTCCCGCTGCCATGGCAGGAGGCCCCCAGGGAACCCGTGCCCAAGCAGGGCCGCCCCTCAGATGCAGCCCATCTGTCTTCCTTTACAGTTTCACACCGTGCCCCATCCTCTCCACTGCTCACTGGCCCTCGAATCTGCCCAGGCTCCTCCTCCATGGTACTCACCACTCGGCCTCCTGGACAATGGCCCACAGGACTCCCAGAACGCAGGACAGTGCTGGCGGAGGGCAGCAGAGGGTCACGTGGGCAGCCACGCACAGCAGGCCTCACTCCAAGCCTCCCTGTCCCTCTCTGGACTGCAAAGCTCCCCGAGTTCTGGCCTTCCCTGTCGCCCTAAGAAGACTGTCCTGTGCCCTCCTTCTCTGGGTCCTCTCTCCCCATGGGCTCCTGGGACTTTCGGGGAGACTTCATGGTGGAGAAGATTCATTCAGCCATCGACTGGCGTTTTAGAATCCCAACAACGTCGGGAGGAAATATCAGCTGCCGGGTTCTTTGAACAATTATGCCCTCAAAGTTTTTCTGTTCACGTCTTAAAAGGGGTTCGTTGTCTCAGTGCAAATCAGTTCCTGTGCGAGGTGAAGCCGGTCATGCCTTTGACCACGGCCTTTTGTTAAAGCTGCAGCTGGGCTTGATCTAACCGTGTGGGGCCCGTGCTTTAGTGTGCTTAGAAGTGGTGAACTCAGTTCCTGGAATTTTTTACTCGGAGAAACATAAAAGTGTACAGGCTGCTGAATTCGGGGCAGGTGCTGCGGGTCGGGGGCTGGTTGTCCCTCTCCCTGTCTGTCACTTCTTCTGGCCACACCCGGCCTCCTCCTTGGAAAAATGACAGCAGACACAGTGTCCCTGCACCCCCACCCTTGGCTGCTTATGGTCAGGTGACCTTGGGTGTCAGCTCCAGGTCCTGTCACGCAGAAATCTGTGACCTCAATGTGTGTGGTGGGTGTGGAGCCTGGGGGTTCGTTGCAGCCCGGCAACCCCATTGGCCAGGGGCAGCGCTGAGTCAGCCTGGGCGGGGTGGGGCTGGGGACACCTGGGCTGAGAGCAGGTGCCCAGTCAGAGCCGTGCACCTGGGCTCCAACCCCGGGCAGCCCTGGCCAGCAGCCTCGCCTGGACCAGACGGTCATCCTTCCTCGCCCCTTGCGCGGCCAGCCCCTTTCGGCCATGGACCTCTCGGAGGAGGGCGGCTGGAGCCTGTCCTTCTCGGGCTCGGGCTACCTGGCTCTCTACCACGTGGGGGTGAGCCACTGCCTAAGCCAGCACGCCCCGCGCCTCCTGCAGGGCGCCCACCGCTTCTATGGCTCCTCGGCCGGGGCCCTCAGCGCCATCAGTATCATCTGCAACAAGTCAGTGGGTGCGTATCATCCTGGTCAAAGCTGGGGGGCACCCCCAGGGAGGCTTATTCTGGGGGAGGCAGGAGCTCTGCCTGGCCGTGTTAGGAGGTCTTCACACCCAGCACGACCCATCCCAGCGCGCTGGACCCGGGGACCGAGGCTTCCCCTCTGCAAAGCAGGGAGCCTCAGTTCAGAGCCCGGAAGACGCCCCGGCTGGCTCAGATGAATGAGCTGGCGCCTCCGAATCCCGGTGCGCGCGGAGATGCCCAGGGCCAGGGCGCACCCTGCGCTCTGCCCGCACCGTGGGCGCCGTGTCCCTGGGCTGAGGACCCCCTCCTCCGCCCGCCCCGCAGACTTCTGCTGCTCCACCCTCCTGGACATGGTGAAGCACGTACAGGGGCTGAGCCTGGGCATCTTCCACCCGGCCTACGCGCCCATCGAGCACATCCGGCAGCAGCTGCGAGACACCCTGCCCCACGACAGTCACATCCTGGCCTCCCAGCGGCTGGGCATCTCTCTGACCCACTGGCCCGATGGCCACAACCGCATAGTCACCGACTTTGCCACCAAAGAGGAGCTCATCCAGGTGAGCGGCCCTGGGATCCAGCCTGGGGGCTCCCCCTGGTGCCGAGGGACTTCCCTCCGGGTGCTTTGGGGGCAGGGGTGTGGGGAGAGGAGCAGGTGCCCAGAGGAGGGCAAAGGGGTGTGTTTGCATCACAAGCGCCCTTGGGTGTGCAAAAGAGTCGGTGCCTTTTGAGGCTTTTATGGAGCACGGGCTCCAAATGCGCTTGGCCCTCCCAGGAAACTGACAGGCGGAAGTCCCGCCTCCTTAGGACTCAGGTCTCGCGTGGTGCGGGGCTCAGATAAGGAGCCCATCTCCAGGGACCCAGCCAACCCGGGGCTGGGGGCAGTTCCGGGCAGACAAGTGAGGGAGATGAAGGACCTATGCGTGTCTGTGGGGGCCAGGGGAGGGACGGTCCACAGGGAGGAGGGGGTGAGGCCAGAGTCCTCCCTGAGACACTGCTGGGCGTGATGACCTCCGGGTCCGTCGTCCACACCTGAGAACAGGGTCAGCGCCCATGTGCAGGGGAGCAGACCCAGGTGCAGGTGCAGAACCGCAGGTGAGAGGTGCCTGTCCCGCCGCTGTCTCCCCAGGCCCTGGTCTGCACCCTGTACTTCCCTTTCTACTGCGGGACCATTCCCCCTGCGTTCAGAGGAGAGGTGAGTGCAGCCTGGAGGGGGGGGTGTCCACGCCCCTCCCTGTGCTCCAGGGCGGGGAGGCTGTGGCTGGGGGAGGCTCCGTCCTCTGGGGACCTGCTCAGCTGGGGCCCTCTCAGCCTGTCCAGGCTGGAATAGGCAGCCAGAGGCCACCTCTGACCGCATTCCTGTGATGGAGGCCAGGGCATGGACACCCTACAAGACCCGGCCAGTCCACCCGTCCCCCCTGAATTGCAGCGCTACGTGGACGGCGCGCTGAGTAACAACATGCCCTTCTCGAACTGCCCCTCCACCATCACCGTCTCGCCCTTCCATGGGACCGTGGACATCTGTCCCCAGAGCACCTCGGCCAGCCTGCATGAGCTGAACGCCTTCAACGCCAGCTTCCAGATCTGCACCACCAACTTCTACCTGGGCTACATCTCCCTCTTCCCCCCCAAGCCCGAGGTAGGTCCGGCCCCTCCCAGGGCAGCAGCGTGGCCAGGGCTCGGGGCCTGGCCCCATGGTCTCGGCTGGCCCTGGACACATGCCCTTGCTGCACGCTCAGCCTGGGCGTCTGAAGCTTGGGGCCCGAGTCGTGATCATGTTGTCCCTTCTGGTCCTCCTGAGTGTCCAGTAAACACTGGCCCCCATCTCAGGGGGTCGCTGGGGCTGGAACTGGCCTTGGCGGGTGCCAGCTGCCCTGCCATGCTCTGTGAGCAGGCCCTGGTCATCACCTCTCAGAGGATGGGAGGCTCAGAGACCTGAATGGTCTTGTCCAAAGCCACGCAGCCAGGAGCAGGAAAGCCAAGACCGAGACTGCTCCTGGCCACTGTCCCATCGGTTGTAGAGGCGCAAGCCCACAGAGAAACGGACGATGAGCCTGCGCTCCTGAGCTCTGCCCTGGGAGCTCCTGGAAGGTGACCTCTGACAACAAAGCCCTGGTCCACGGCACGCGATCCTCCTCCCCGGTGCTCTCCCGGCCTCGGGCCGCTTCTGCTGGCCCCGTGCTCCCTAATTCCCAGGCGAGGTCGCCGTCCTGCGCTCCAGTGTTCCTCACAGCCTAGGTGGACAGAGATTCTCAGGAGGGGAGACCGAGGCCCTGGGAGCATGGCTGGGGTTCTCGAAGTTGGCTTGGCTCCATGTCCTCTGCCTGTCTCCACTGGTCCTGGACATACTCACCAAAAGGGAAAAGGGGCCACCGCTCTGTGACCACACGAGCCGGGCAAAGGCCCCACCTTCCCAGCAGGCCCTGGTTACCCCATTATCCAGGACCGAAACTGGAGAACCGGAAGCCGGGAGCCCATGGCGGGGTGGGGGGGGGGTTGGAGTCCAGCAGGTCTGGGTCATCTGCAGCGTTGCTGAGAGATCACTGGCTGGGCCCCAGGGGGCTAAAGACAAACTTTGGCCCGTGACCCTCTGCCCTGTGTGTCCTCAGGTGGTGGCTGACATCTCCAGACAGGGCTACCTGGATGCCCTCAGGTTCCTGGAGCAACGCGGTAGGTGGCAGAGATGGTGTCCCGCAGGGGTAGCAGTGGCCCTGGAGCCACACAGAGGTCTGCCACTGCAGCTGCCTGAAGCCCGGTGTGGAGTGGCCGGGTCATGCCCAGAGAGTCAGCCTAAGGGAGAGGGGAGCGACGACAGGGCCGATCCCTTTGGCCTGACCTGGGTGGAGAAGGGGCACCGGGAGGGCTTCCTGGAGCTGGAGGCAGGGCCAAGAGCCTTCTTCTAGGCAGAGCAGGGCAGAGGCTGCACCCCCAGGGCACAAAGGCCCCCGGGCTGTGCTCTTCACAGCAGGAGACTCGCTGGGCACCATTCCTACCCAGACCCGGCCCAGGCATCCATCTTCCTCAAATTTAGTCCTCAGAACAGCGCTGAAGGCCAGGGCTCAGGTTCCCTCTGCCCTGAGATGTAAACTGAGGCAGGCAGGGGTTAGGCCACACAGCCGGCAGGCGTGAATGGTGAGTGCTGACCCCGGTGTGGGCTCTGGTGACCTCGGAGAGAGGAAGGAGCAGCGCAGAGAGGGTGGGGAGCGGGGTGCAACGCAAGGAGGGCTTGTCCCGGGGGAGCCCTGGGTCCACTGGGGCCTGGCCAGGCGCCGAGAGCTGGTCAGTGTCCCTGTGAGCCCTCTCCTCACTGTGGCCCAGGACTCATCAAGGAACCAGTGCTGTGGACGTTGGTATCCAAGGAGCGGCCGGCGCCAGCTGAGAGCGGCGATGGCGGTCTCACCTGGGACGTACCCAACGTGCAGCTGAAAGACGTGGCCTGCTTCGAGCAGCTCGCGCCCGAGCTGGAGGCTGGTAGGGACCCTCCCCCCTCACACCGGCGGCACTGGGGCTGGGCGTCCTGCCCCACGGGCACTGGGCTCACCTGCTGAGCGCCCATTGTGTTTAGGACTTTTCCCCACTGTGATACTGGGAACGGACCCCAGGGCCTTTGCACCAAGCTACATCTCCAAATCTTTTTTATTTAGTTTTTATTTGGAGACAGGGTCTCGATGAATTGCCCAGGCTGGGCTTGTGTTTGGGATCCTCCTGCCTCAGCTTCCCAGAGTGCAGGGATTCCAGGTGTGTGCCACCATGCTTGGCCTACAGGGCCTTTTTACACTCGGTGTCCATCAGCCCTCACAATCACCCCTGCCCATGTGACTCCCACCCCTTTCCAGTGACAAGAAGGGCCTTGGCAGAGCCAGAGCCCACACCTGTGGGATTTGAACCCAGGTCTGTGCCTGAGAAAGCCAGGTCTTTGTCCACTGCCCAGGACTCGGCAGGAGGTGCCTAGAGACACGAGACAGAGACACACGGAGGTTTCTGGGCCTCCCCAGGGAGGGCTGCTGTCAGCCTCCGGCACCTCTGAGGGTGGGACAGAATTGTTCCCAGGGCTGAGGAGGAAACCGTAGCACAGAGGAATTGGGCAACTTATCCAAGGCTGCACAGCCAGCCAATGACCCAGTTAAGCTCTGCTCTGACACCTTTGGCCTACTGTCCCGCCAGGTGGCCAGGTGTCATGACTGTAATAGCAGGAAAGGACCAAGGCTCATAGGCAGTGGGGAAGAGCAAGAGTGAGAGGCATCTGAGAGAAACTAGAGAAGCAACGTTGGCCAAGCAGAGTTAGGCAAGGGCATGGCATGTGCAAAGGTCCTGGGGCTGGGGAGTCTGTGGCTATGGCAGAGGGATCCAGGGGCATTGCAGAGATGAGCTTGGGGGAGGCGGGCAAGTGGCCTTGGAAGCTATGCCTTTGAGATGTATCCTGTGTGTCCTGGTTGTAGCCAAGGTGACAGACAGAGGTCAGAGTGGAACAGTGATGTGGAAGCAGGAGGCTGGGAGGACAGGGACAGTGGGCGAGCCCAGCAGGGACAGGAGGGCAGGGTGAGGCAAGGGGAGGAGATGACTAGCCTTGGTGTGTGCTGAGCCCTCAGGGTGGAGCTCTGGGCTGGGAGCTCCAGCCGGACCCTGAGACCCACAGCTGGCCGGGGCGGGGGTCTGTCCTGGCCCTCAGTCCTCCCCTGCCTGCCCAGGAGGGAGGTCACGCCTGTCCCCAGGCCCCCATCCTAGACCAAGTGGGCTGTGTCATCTCCGGACAGGGTCCCTTCCACTCCCCAGGGCCGGAGAAGTGGTTGCAGGGGCTGTGAACACCACCACCATCTCAGTGTTCCTGGGGCGCTGCCCCTGAGGTGCAGGGGTGGCAGAGAGCCTGCGGGCGCGGCCGGCCTGGGCCTGTCACTTCCTTGCACAAGTGCTCTGACTTGGTGGCCCCGCCTGCCCTTGGCTGGTGGCTTAGCCAGCAGCATCTCATTCTCTGCAGAAGGCGGTGCGGGGCCAGTCTGGGGGCCTGGTGGGATACGGGAGGCATGGAGGGCTGTTGGGGGTGTTGCTGGCTCCTGGGGACCACACGGCGCTGTCCCTACAGCCCTGAAGAAGGCTTGTCAGAGGGACCCCAGCGCCTGGGCGCGCTTCCGCCACTCGGGGCCGGGGTGGGCGCTGACATACCTGCTGCTGCCCTGGTCACTGCCCTTCGAGTACGTCTACTACCGGAGCCGGAGGTGGGTCTGGGGCAGGGAGGGTGGAGCGGGCAGGGGAGGCGCAGGGGACAGAGCGGTGGGGGATGGAGGTGGCGTCCCGGGCCCCGCTCCATCTCTGAGACCTGAGCCCCTCGCCCCAGTGTCAGGGCCTTTGGCGCTGCCCCTCCCCGCTCTCTGACCGCTCAGGGCCACAGCTGTCCTTTGCTGTGAAGTGAGCCCCTTCCAGGCCAGCCAGGCTAGGGTGGTGGCGCTGTTCCGGTTTGCTGGGGAAGGGGTGGTCCTGCAGCCCTGGGTCATTCATTCACTGCTGTCTTGGGCGTCAGGGGTCACGGCCCACTGGGGTCAGCAGGCAGCGAGGACCCAGACCCACTTCCTGGCCTCCCGTGAGCTTGCAGCCCACCTGACCCCCTCCTGCTGGAGACACCGGGCAGGGCGGGGCCTGTACTGGCTCCGAGCCGGCTTAGCTCACCCTTGCAGCTATTTGGCCAGGGAAGGCTGCCCATAGGAGAGGACTTCGGAGCTGTAATCCAAGGGATGGTGAGAGTCCCACAGGCAAACGGGAAGGCAAACTTAACACAGGTAGACGGGACAGCAGGTGCAAAGGGCCTGGGACAGAAGGGAGTAAGTTGTATTTAAGGAGCAGACGAGGAGGCCAGTGCGGCTAGAATAAATACCTGGTATGGTGTGCAGGACGGGCAGGGCCAGCTGTAAGATACACGGGACTCTGTAGCCAGGCATGTGAGCAGTGAGACAGGGGAGGGTTAGGGAGGGAGCATGTGGGGAGATCCATATTTTTAAAATTCTCTGTTCCCTGGAAGAAAATCTGTAACCATGAGCCACACGTCTGTGTCCTTCACACCGAGTCAATGCCAGGTCAGCCCAGCTGCTGATTGAATTGTCAGTGGCTCTGCCACCCTGCAAGGCTGAGGCTGGAGAATCACAGGTTCAAGCTTTAACTTACAGACTTAGTGAGACTCTTTCTTAAAATAAAAAAAATATAAAGTAGGATAGGGAGGTAGCTCAGTGTGCAGGCACTGGGTTCGATCCCCAGTTTCAAAATAAAACAACAAAGTCTGGCTTTTAAAAAAAAACCCATGTGCAAACCCTACTGGGAAATCTGCCCAGAACACAGGGAAATCCATCCTTGGTGTTGTGTGTAACCCACACGTGCCTCACATAGGCTGAATCAGTAGAGGCAGAAGGCTTCAAACAAGGGAGGTGACTTCCAGCTTATGTCTTACTTAGTCTCCTGGACTTGCTGCCCACATTGAGCCTCAGTTTTGGGGGGTCCCTCACAGGGCTGTGTGGCACAGATGAGGGGGCAGTGTCCAGTGAGTGCGAGAAGGTGCCCAGCTCTCTTGCTTTCTCAGCGGGGGTCCAGCTCTGTTGTGATGGCAGCAGGACCCTTGGGAGCAGGAGCACTGGGCAGGAGAAGGCAGCAGTCAGCACACACCGGGGATGGGCCCCACTTCTGAGAGGACAGCGGGCAGAGGATGCCGGAGGGGTGAGGAGGCAGGAATGGCTGGACATGGTCGGGGACTGCAGTCCTCATTTGACAGGCAGGGAAACTGAGGCCCAGGAAAGCTCCCCTGCTCTTGGTTACTTCTCTCTCACCGCTGAGACAAAATACCCAACACCCAAAATGAAGGAGGGAAAGGTTTATTTAGCTCACAGTTTGTGGAGGTTTCAGCCCATGATCAGCTGCTCCAAGGCAGGGTGGTGTGGCAGAGGGGCAACAGTCCATGTTGGCAGGAGACAGCAAAAGCAGCCAGAGCAAAAGTGGGCAGGGCAAGCTTCTTTTCCTCCCTTATATGGTAAGCAGCCCCCCACAGTGGGTGTAGCACTCACACCATCTCCATACCCTCCTCTTGCACAGGCTGTGGACTGTTTACAAAGTGAGGTCCCTGGTGACCCACTGCTGAACTTCTAAACTTCTCAAATTGATACAATGTATGGAACACTCCACTCCACCCCTTGTCCACGTGGCAGCCAGACACATTTCTTTAGGCCAATTCCCAGATACAAAGACATGCTTATTTATATCACTGCACAACTTAAACACTGTAACACAGGTTTAGCAACCCTTAAGAACCAGTATGAAGTCTATCAACATTATGTTAGAACCATAACATTCCATCTCTGGCCCCCAAAGACTCATGCACATCCCTTGAGGCCCTCTCTAAGGATTGCCAAAATCCTAACAGTTTCAGTAGTGCTGAAAAATCCCAAGTCCCAAGCCTCCTCTGAGATGGGAGGCAAACCCTTAGCTGCAAGCTCCCGTGCAAATGAAAAGTTAAACACTTCCAACATTCAATGGCACAAGTTAGACATTTTTATTCCAGAAGTTACAAACAGGAGGACACAAAGGATTGGGATCAAAGCAAGCCTGAAATCCAGCAGGGTAAACATTAAGTCTTGTGCAGCATCCTTAGGGATCTGTGGCAGATTGTGAGCTCCAAAGGGCTTGTGTGGTTCCACCCCTGCAGCACTTCCGCTGGTTGTAGCTCCCACGGCTTCTCTCTTGGGCTGGCTTTGCTCCCTCCTTGCAGCTTGCCTTTGAGGACCCCCATTCCTAGCTTTTGCAAACCTCTGGGGTCTCCACTGCACCTTTGGCTTCACACTCACAGCTCCACACACTGCCCTCTCAGAGGCACACTGCCTGGGCTCCCAGGTCTTCTGAAATTGGGGTGGAAGCCTTTTTAACCCCATAACTCTTGCATTCTGCATAAACTTAAAACTAGCACCATGTGGATGGTGCCAAGGTCTGCTGCCAGCTGGAGCAGTAGCCAGGCTTTCATCTCTCTCGGCCATAAGGGTTAAATGCCTGGATTGGTGAGCACTCTGAATCCAATTCTGAGGAACAAATTTTCTATGCTGCTGCCATTCTGGAACATGGTGCTCTGTGGCTTTGTCCTCAAAGCAAAGTCTTTCCATTTTTGCAATTTTGAGGCTGCAAGGGATGGAGACTTGATGCCTCTTGTGATGCCCTCAGGCCATCTTTTATATTTTCCTGTTTCTTCTTAGAAGTTGAGATCTCCTCAGCGCTGTCTTTGCAGTTCACAGCTTTACTGGAACTTCCTTTCTGGCCAAACCCACATCTTAAATCACCCTGCTGGGCTCTTTGCTCGATTCACAACATAGATCTGGCTAAAAGCCTCTAACAATAGCCATGCCACTGCCTCAACATTGAACTGCCTTGAAATTTCCTCTGCCAGATTAATTAGTCCACTGCCCTTAATGTCAGTCTCATGCAAAGTCCCTAGATATGAGCCAAATGCAGACGGACTTTCTGCCAAGCCGTAACACACATCATCTGGAATTCAACAACCAATGCAGTCTTTCTTCCCAGAAGAAACCTCCCAAGCCTGACCTTAACTGATTTTCTGGTCTTCTGAGCTCTGACCAGGATCTCCCATACAGAGCAGCCTAAGGTGTTCCAGTGCTACTCTTTCCTCTTTCGGGTACATCTCTGAACCTTTCCAAACCCTGCCCACAAGCCACTCACAAAGACTCCTGAACCACATGGTCAGGTACAGTCACAGAAATGACCTTACTTCTCTGGTACCAAACTCTGTCTTGATTACTTTTCTCTCATTGCTGGGACAAAATACCTGACACTCCAGATTAAGGAAGGAAAGGTTTATTTAGCTTACAGTTTGTGGAGGTTTCAATCCACAATCACCTGGCTCCCAAAGCTGGGTGGAGTGGCTGAAGGGCAACGGTTTAAGGTGGTAGAACACAGCAAAAGTGGGTGGGGCAAGCCTCTTGTCCTCCCTTACATTGTGAGCAGGCTACCACCCCTCCAGGGCAAGTGTAGCACTCACAGTCTCCTGCCCTCCCCTTGCACAGGCTGAGGATGTTTACAAAGTGAGGACCCTGGTGGCTCCTTTCTGAGTCACCTCATTAAACTTCTAAACTTCTCAAGTTGACACAATGTATCAACCAAGCCAGGCACAGTGGGGCACACCTGTAATCCTAGCACTCAGGAGGCTGGGGTGGGAGAATGGCCGCAACTTTAAGGCCACCCCTGGGCTACCTAGTGAGCTCAAGGCCAGCCTGGACTACACCTCGAGATCTTGTCTTTTTAAAAAAGTCCATTACGGAAGGTTCCCTGAGAGATGCCTCGAGGCTCTGCCCTGGCAGCCCCATCTCGTCTCTAGGCCTGGTGCCCAGTGTCTTGGCGCCAGCCAGGGTAGCCCTGCTACCCCAACTTACCCAGCTGATGCTGTGTCTCCTCCAGGTTGGCTCTGTGGCTGCCTGAGGCTCCAGCAGACCTGCTGTGGATGTGGGGGCTGATGAAGGACATGGCATACTCCATCTTCTCCAGGACAAAGCCCGGGCTCCGGTGAGGGGCAGGAGGTGTGGGGGCCTGGGTGTGTCCTGAGGGTCCCCCCCCATGTCCCTCCTGGAGGCTGAGCAGGTCTCGGCTATCCTCCGGGATGTCCTTGGGGGACCTCAGAAGGCTGACCTGTGTGCTCTAGGGGCTGCCTGGCTCTCCCCCACCCCACCCTGCCCTCCCTACTCTCCCTGCCACCTGGTCCACCCAGATACGCCCAGGTCCCTCCTAGGGAGAGAGGGACCTGAATGTGAGGTACATTTACCTTACTTTCCTTCTATAGCCTGCCGATCAACAGTGCCAGAGACACAGGCTCCCGCCAGCCGAGGGCTGCAGGCACAGAGCTCTGGTCCACCCATTCAGCCTGCAGGGGGCCAGGGGAGAGGCCCTGCTGATGCCTGTTCCTGCCTGCATCCTGTGCACCCACATTCACCCCCAGTCTGTGGTGACCTGGAACTGTCCCTGGCCCCAGGCCCAAGGAGGTGGTGGGAATGCTGGTCAGACGGGGGCGCCCTCCCTGCCCTCCCCAGGCCTTATCCCAGAGTGTGACATGAATGCCAGCTCCCTAGCAGGAAGAGGCTCCTGCTTCCCGAGCCCACATCCTAAACCCGGGCACTTCTGTTTTGGAAGAGGCCTGGCCTGCCATACCCATGGGGAGTCCTGCTCCCCTTCCTGCCCGTCTGCCCTGAGCAGAAGGGGTAGCAGGAGTGAAGTCACAAGGCCCGTCACCGTCACGAGCTGTCTGCAGAGCTCCGTGGCATGTGATGGGGCACAGCCTGCACGTCCAGACGAGGCGCAAACGGGAACGGATGTCGGGGGGGTGTGGTGTGGTGTGGGGCTCCTCATGCCCTTCACCTTTCCGTCCGGCACTGGCCCTGGAGGTGACTCCCGTGAACTTTGACTGCCCGTGGAGCCCTTGGAGTGGGAGGCCCTGAATGCAACGGGATGGAGGAGGCGGGGGGGGGCCAGGAGGAGGCGGAGGAGGCGGAGGAGCAGGAGGAGGCGGAGGAGGCGGAGGAGGCGGAGGAGCAGGAGGAGCAGGAGGGCCAGGAGGAGGCGGAGGAGGCGGAGGAGCAGGAGGAAGTACACCTGCTGCGGGCCCCTTCAGTGCAGCCTCCACCCTCCCTTTCTGCTCTGCAGACACCAGGCCTCCTCTGGCTTCTCCTTGGGGCCGCTGCTCTTCCTGTCCTCATACAGTGTCCCAGAAAGGCTTTTGGGGACCCTCAGCTGCTGGGAAGATGGGGAGCATGAGAGACAGGCACAAGCAAGAGAAGAGGGGGCAAAGGAATAAGTGTGTGATGGAAAGGGGCAATGCCATCCATCCATCCGTCCACTCACCCATTTATTCATCTGGCTTACAGACATAAAGAGCTCGGCCTCTGAGAGACGTGGCTGTGAGCAGCACAGGGAAAATACAAGGGATGATCAAAACTGTGGTGTGCAAAAACTGCAGTGTATATTCAAACATTTAAAAAAAGTATTCCCCTGAAAGACACATTGCTATGAATCCCTCCCAAAACACTCTGCTGGCTTCCAGCACACTCATCACATCATCCTTGCCAGTTTCTGCAGCAGTTCTGGAGTCCTCTTTCCCAAGTGTCTTTACCAGGTGTGATTAAAAATAACAAAAAATGCCAAAGGTGGCTGCCGAGCGCCATCCACCAGAAAGGCAGCTCACACAAACATGAGGCCCTGTCCGCAGCCAGCTGATTCACCAGATCTGGCCCCATGTGACTTCCAGCTCGGCCCCAAAGTCACAATGACCATGGAAAGGGAACATTTTGAATCAATGTAGGATCTTGAGACAGCTATAACTCTGCAACTAAAGACCCTCGGAGAGGACGCCAGAGCTGCTGCAGGAAGTGGCGAGGACCATGGGAGGAAGGCAATGCCTTTTACTGTAATAAAGGTTTTAAAACCATAAGCAGTCCCTGTATTTCTCGCTCACCTTGTGTATAAGCGGAGACTCCTCCGGAGAGAGGCCATGATGAGGAGGAGACAGGGCTAGAGCGACAGTGGGCCGGCGTCCAAGCTGCAGGGAGTGAGGCGTGTCTGAGAGGCCTGACAAAACGCTGGGCATCACAGCAGAGGGAACAGGAGGTGCAAAGGCCCCGCAACAAGACCGAAGCCGGTGCATTGGTTCCCGTGCGGCTGGAGTGCATGGCAAGCCACCAGGTAGGGGTGGCCGTCTGGTCACAGGCAGAGTCTGGGCTAGGCAGGAGAACCAAGAGGTGAATGAAGAGGGAGCCCGGACAGGAGCTAGACCTGTTCATGAGTTTCTAGGTGGGCTAGTAAATTTATTGGGAATGTTTTCAAAGAGATTTTTTAAAAACAATGTCTCACTAGGCAGTTTAGGCTGGACTCAAACCCACTTTGTAGCCCGGGTTGACCTTGAACTCACAACAATCTTCCTGCCTCAGCCTCCTGAGTGCTAGGATTACAGGCAGGTTCCACCAAGCACAGTAGTTCAGAGGGCTGGTTTTTGTTTTTGTTTTTGTTTTGTAGCTTAGCAATTCCCACTGAAGTATTAGCGAAGGAAAATTATATGACACACAGACCTTGCTTTAAAATAACCTGAGGTTACACGGGTGGCCGGGAGCTGACGCTGGGGGCGGCGCACAGGAGCTCCTGACGCTGTTCTCTGCGTGGGCATCTGCGTGGCATTTCCGTGGCCAGCACCAGTTTAACCCGACAGATGTGATATGACACGCGAACAGGGAAAATACACTTCCACGTAGCACGCAAAGCCAACCCAGGGCCTCCGGAGTCGGGTTTACAAGAGCGTTGGGCGGAGCCCCGGGCCGGCGAGCTTTCAGCACCGCGGACAGCGACCCGCGGTCCAGCTCCGCCGAAGGGCTGAGCACTTGGACACCTGGGGGCCTTTTCTGCATAGCGGGTCTCTAGTCTTCTTACACAGCTCCAGGGACGGGAGGTCACTGCTCAAGGCAGCCAGGTCTTGCTGGACATCTTTGCATTGCAAGACGCTATTGCTTCTGGCTTTTTTTTTTTTTTTTTTGGTGGTACTGAAGGGTTGAACCCGGAGGCTCCACCACTGAGCCACATTTGCAGCCCCTCACCTTCCTTAAAAAAGCAAAACAAATACAGCAATGAAATTCTTGAGACGAGGTCTCGCCAAGTCTCCTTGTGACTACTTGAACTTGTGACCCTCCTGCCTCAGCCTCCCTGGGCTGGGTGTGTGCCACTGCACCTGGCTTGCTCTGTGCTGCCTAAGGACACTTTTGTTAAAGACAATCCCTTGTCTGCGTGTTCTGTGCCACTGATCTGCACAGCTATATTTATGCCATGCACACGGCCCTGAATTACAGATTTTTTTTTAGTAAGTTTTGAAATCAGCTGCAGTGAGTCCTCCGACTTTATCTTTTTTCAGTATTCTCCTGACTACTCCACCATGCTGTCAATTTCTATAGAAGACCCCAGGGGGTTCTGCTTGGGATGGCACTGATTCTGCACATTTGAGGGGAGTGGGCACTGTACAACCTGGTACATCGTTCTGTATCTTTAGGTTTTTCTTTAATTTCACTCAACACCATTTTATAGTTTTTGGTACAAAAACCTTGTACATATTCTCTTAGATTTATTCTAAGTATTTAATATTCTGATGCTATTGCAAACACTATTTTCAAATTTTAAATGTCCATTTGTTTGGTGCCAGGATGTATAAACAGGAGTACATTTTTCGGTTGGTCTCATATGGTCTGACCTTGCTAAAGACACTAGTTGCAATTGTCTTTTTGCAGATTCTCAGGTGTTTTCTATGTTAATGGAGCTCTTTTATATTTACTTTTTTTTTGTTTTTTGGTGCCAGAGATCGAACTCATGACCTCGCATTTGCCAGGCAGGTGCTCGTGCCACTGAGCTAAATCCCCGGCCCTTTTAAATATTTTGTCAGAGGTTTTATTCTATCAGAGGTTTTATGTGAAAAAAGTAAAGAACTGCCACTAAAACTGCTGCTTCGATCCACGAATTCCCCCTCCACCCTGTCTTCTGTAGTTTCTACCTCAGTGTCTTGGCAGTTTTTATTTGGTGTTTCACGTCACTCTAATGCTCTGGGGTGCTCATGGGGTACCCAGGGCTCCTTCTCCGTGATTCCAAGCACAGCCCACCAGCTGCCATGTCCTCTTCCTATTGCCCATGGGATCAGCACATGCCGTTCTGGGAGCAGAGAACTAAGCCAAGAAATTCCTCCTCCCATGGGTCCATCGTGCAGAGGGCACTGCACTCCCACTCCTCCAGGAACAAGGGCCCGAGCTGGGGTGAGAGGGCCCCCCTGCTAACTTACCAAGTGTGCTGCGGCCCTCTGGTCGGGCCCCACTCTTAGACGCCCCCGTGGGATGACTGTGAACCAAGGTTCCCTTTTAGGCTGTGCCCAGATCTCTTTAGGCACTGGGTACGGGGAAGGACAGAGCTGGGAAACTGCAGGATGGGACAGTGGGGCATCAAGAGCTTGCTCTGGACACCAGAAGGTGGAGCTGGCTCCTCGCTGAGACCCCCAAGCCCTAGATGCAACATCCACCATTCCACTGACAAAATACAAACTCAAAGACAAATGGATCGGGACACACAGCACTGACCCCTAAGTTTGGGACCCTTATACCTGCCCCCAGTTAACACTACGCTTCTTTCTCTCACTACAGATTGTTGGAGCCGCTGAAGCTGAATACACGTGCAGGGCTGTGGCGTGGCCCAGGCATGATTGAACTGAGAATGAGGAGACACCTCAGGGGGCAAGACAGGCCACAGCTGAGGCCACCTGGAGACCTTCTGGGGATAGTTTTCCTTAATTAGCATCGTCTGTTGCTCTGAGGGACCCTTGAACCCCCTCCCAAGATCCTGCTCAGGTTTGCTCCATTGTCCATTCAGCTCCTCGCTTGTCCTGATTAAATACGGGCTGCCCAGCGTCAGTCCACCGCCAGCCAGCAGAGTCAGGAGCTCTGCCGAGGGTCTCACTCCTCTGCAGTCCCAAAGCCCACGCCGCGTGTCTCCTTCCTTTGATCCTTTACTGTGCACCCATTTGGGGGCTTGGGGGTCTAGGCACAGAACCCAACAACAGACTGGTTTTGCTGGTCCCTGAGCTGTGTATAAATGTCATCATAAAACATCTTCTGTGTGAAGCTTACTGGTTTATCACTCTGTTAAGTCACCCACACTGCTGAATATATTGACCAACTCTTTCTGTGGGGTGTGTAAATACTGCATTCCATCTCATGAATATACCACACCACAATTTATCCACTCTACCACCCATGGCTGTTTCAGCTGCTCCCAGTGTCTGTCCAGTGTGGTCAAATTGTTCCTGACTTGGCCTGAGGAAACCCTTCAAACCATGTCCTGTATCCTTTGACTCAATTTTTTTTTTTTAGCACTTTCTTATTTTTTAGTTCAACAAGGTGTTTTAGGTTCATCTTGTACTTTCCTCATCCTGCCCTGAAATTTTTTTTTTTTTTTTTTTTTACAGGAACTCTTGGCCCCTTTGGGTGGTAGATCTGGGCCCTGACAATGTCACTGTCTAAAGCTTTTTCAGCAAAGATAAGAAATGGGTGTTTTAAAAAATAATGGATTCATGTCAATGCTTTCTGTTCAGATCCAGCGCTGGAGGGTTCTTCGTTCTCTCCTTCCATGGTGAGGACCCCCACCAAGAACACACAACCACTTCCATCTCCATCGTCGCTCTTGTCTTTGCCTAGGTAGAGACTTTTGTCACTGCCCTGATATCTGCACCACTGGAATGTTCTTTTTTCTTTTTGGAAAGACAGCCACAAGCTTCCTAGTCAGGGTTAGTTGCTGTTTTCTCCCTGCCCACTACACAGACGTGGCCTCGAGCCCCTCTATGGGCATAGGTGTTGGACATAAGATCTCTGCAGAGCCTTCGGTATGAATTCCTTCGATCCCTCCAGGTACACCGCCTGGCGACAGGGATTACATTCCCTTTCTACGGCCCAGGACACTAAGCCACAGATACTCAGACCGCGACTGTGCTTTTTCTGTTTGTTTTTTGAGACAGGGTCTCAGTAGGTTGCCGGGGCTGGCCTTGAACTAGTGGCAAACCTCCTGCCTCCGCCTCCTGAGTGCTGGGATTGCTGGGATCACAGGTGTGAGCCACCACGCCCGGGTATGACCGTATTTTCATCCTGGCGTCCTCCTAGTGTGGTAATGTAAATACCTGTCTGTCCAGTGAGTGAGCTGACAACAGGCTTTACTAAACTCCCTTTAGAATACGGTTATTCCCAACTTGTGGTCTGTCTGCATGCCAAGCTTCTTAGGCATGCTCTGAGGTTCTAGGGGTGACTCTGAAACCTGCATTTCCAGCCCCTTTCCGTTCCCGGGTCACTAGGGAGCTTATTCCTTCACCTATCATGACCTGAAATTGTCTCGGTGATCTGCAAATGCAGATCCAGGACAGCCAGGCTTTGTGTTCCTCCTCCTCCTCGAGGAGCCCCTGGGGAACGCGAGGCAGCGCGGGGTGCAGCCAGGTGCGCCCTGGATACCTGGAGAGCACAGGAGTGAGCTCAATAGATGCCTGGGGTCTGCAGGCCTTCACGCCGGCCGGGGCGTGCCGGGGCGGGGCGTGCCGCGGCGCCATGACGTCATGCTCGCGCGGCGGCCTGCGTGCGTCGGGCGCGGCCGTGACGTCACGCCGCGGAGCGGAGCCCCCGCGCGCCGGCGCCGTGACGTCACGCCTGCGGAGCTGCGGCCGCCGGGGGCCGTGAGGGGCGCGGGGCGGCGGCATGGCGGAGAGCGAGGCCGAGACCCCCAGCACCCCGGGGGAGTTCGAGAGCAAGTACTTCGAGTTCCACGGCGTGCGGCTGCCGCCCTTCTGCCGCGGGAAGATGGAGGAGATCGCCAACTTCCCCGTGCGGCCGAGCGACGTGTGGATCGTCACCTACCCCAAGTCCGGTGAGCCGCGCCCGCAGCCGGGCCGCCGCCCGCGGTACCGGACGGGGAGGGCCGGCCGGCAGGGGAAACCGGGGCCCGAGGCCTCTGGTCCGGCCTGCCTTCGTGGGGGCCCCGGGGGACCGCCCCATCCAGCCCCGCTTCCCCTCCCGTACCTGGCGGCTGTGTGACCTTGGGCGGGTCACCGAACCTCTCTGTTTCCGAATCCGGGCCAGCCTCTGGGCAGCGCAGCGTCCTGGTGTTGTTTCGGAAAGAGGGACCCAAAAACGGGCCCGTTTTTCAGGGTGGGCTCGGGGGCGGCGGGGGAGGGACCGGCCCTGGCCCCTGTGCCTGCCTTGCCCGGTGCCTCCTTCCAGGGCTCCTCCATCCCCGGGCAGGAGCCCAGGCTTTTCCGTTTCCCAGCATTAACTGACGTCAGCGTCCGCAGCTCCCGTGAATGGTGGAGATGGTGGTCCCCCCATCCCAGTCCAGACGCCAGGGCTCCGAGCAGGGGGTGGCTGGCCCAAGGTCACCCGTGGCGAGTGGCCTGTGAAGCCCGGTGGGAGCGGTGGCTGCGTGCCTGTTGGAGGGCCCGATGGAAGCAGGGGCTGTGGGGGGCTTCTTTTCTGAGGTTTGTAGGGAAGAGAAATAGCTTTGCTGTTCTCCAGATGTGCCCCGAGGGCCCCTGGTCACCCCGGAATTGGAGGGAGATGCCTGAGTACAGAGGTGTTTGGCTGGCTTTACCGTCCCGTGTTGGACCAGCTGTGGGAAAAGCTGTTGGCGTAGCCGTCCCCCTGTGTGGAGCCCAGACACCCACAGCAGACCCCGGCTGTCCCTGAGGAAGCTTGGGTAGGGGGCCTCGGTGGAGAGTTGGGGGCCGCACAGAGGTCCTGGGGCTGTCACGGTTGGAGGAAGAAGCCCTGCTCTGGTGCGGCTGCCTGCAGCCTGGAGCCCTTGTGCCCTTGCTGGGCTGTCCTAAGGGAAGGGAGAACGGGAGGAGACTGACATGAGATGCTTGCTGTGGCCAGGGACTGGCCTCCGCTTGCCCCAGCCCTAGGGATCCCAGGGGTGGGAAGGAGAATTTGGTTTTTAGAGAAACAGTTGGCACAGGGCATCGCTGCACTAAGGCCCCTGCTGGGTTGGCAGGGTTGTGCTGGGTCAGGCTGGCTGACACACATTTGTAACCTTTCGCTTTAAAATGTAGACTGTGCACTCGCGTGGCAAGTGCGAGGTTGTGAGTTCGATCCCTGATACCAATAAATAAATAAATAAATAAATAAATAAATAAATAAATAAAATGTAGACTGTGCACTTGAAGCGGGGTAAACAAAGGCCAAAAGTAGTCTGGAGTTGGTTGAGGGCAGGCTTTGCCTCCAGGTGAATTTCGTAAACTTGATTCCAGGGTAATAGGGGCCTGGAGTTGCGGATGGGGACCATGGTCCTGTCTTTGCACCTCTCCCGGGAGGAGCCAGAGCATGAGGAGCCGCCAGCGCTTTGGAAAGGCCAGCCTACCAAAGCTGGTGAGCCGGTGCGTGTGCTCCCCTAGGGGGAGCTGCGGACTGGGGCCTGTGGGCTCCTGGGGAGCTTCCTGAGTCCCTGGCTGAGGGGTGGGCCTGAATCCTAAGGAAGTTTCCTGGATAACCAACAGTCACATCTTGTTGGTAGCTTGAACCTTTCCAGGACAGACAGACAGGTCCTGGGCTTTAATAAGAATGGAGCGTAACCGTCTTCTCCACAGTGGAGACCCTGTGAGGGCCCAGAGAGCCCTTGCACACTGCGCCTTAGAAGCCGCCTTTGCAAAACAGAACGTGGCCTTCACCTCTCACTGTGTCTCCCTCTGTCCTCTCCTCCCGGGTCTGCTCCTCTTAACCTGGACACCTGAGGGCTGGGCAGCCCAAGGGCCGTCTTGTTAGAACTGGCCACAGGCTGGGGCAAATGCAGTCACTAACTACGCAGCGGGCCTCCTGCACACCCTGTGCCCTGTAGCTTCCAAGGAAGAGTAGGGGAGCGACAGGGCAACATCCTCATTTCCCAGATGGGGAGATTAAGGCTGTGGGGATGGGGTGACTTGCTGAGCTCCTGCAGCTGTTCCGGGCAGAGCTGAGCTGGCCCAGGGCTTGGGAGCTGTCTGGGGTATGGAGGGGGAGCAGTGCGCGCAGGTGCTGATTTCAGAGCCTCCCTCCCTTCTGCTCATCCCTTCTGTCCTCCTTGTCCTTGCTGTGGACAGGCTGGCACTGCAGGCCATGTCCTCAGGAGCTGTCTCCCCAGCTTTAAGCAGGTGCAGCTGAATGCTGTCTCTCCTGCCCTGCTGTGAAGTTCACGGTGCGATTTGCTGCAGGGGCTGCAGGAGCAGCCCCAAGGCTGCCCTCTGGCCTCCTTGGCACCGTGGAAGAGGACCCAGGAAGCCGTCTCCAGCCCTGGATTCTTTGAGGGGCGTTGTCTCCTGGGGGGGGGACCCTTTCGGGATGTTTACGCCAGTGGCCGCTCACCGAACCTGTGTGCTAGGGCCTCTGCCCTGGTCAGTGTACATGTGTGGACCTCCCGTTTGTGTAACTCAGTTCTACAGGAGCCTCACTGAGTCGTAGGTGCCCCTTGGCCCCGCATGCGCACTGTGCAGGGTTTGCCGCATTCTAGGCCCGCATGCGCACTATGCAGGGCAGCACGGCAGCGGGCTGGTTCCGCCAGTGCTGGGTTCTGCTGGACAGCTGTGCAGCCCGATGCAGTGTCCGAGGAGCCTCTGTGTTCCTGGTCCTTCCGTGCGCGTGCCGTACCAAGGATTGAATTGAAGGCCTTCGCATTGAGCTCCATCCCCAGCCCTTGTTTTTTTTTTTTTTTTGAAACAAGGTCTTGCAAAGTTGTTGAGTTGTACAGGCTGGATTTGAACGTACAGTCCTGCCTCAGCCTCCCGGGGTGCTGGGGTTGCAGACACACGCACCCATGTCCTGCCGTGAGCATTGCTTCCTGCAGTCTCCTTGGCCCTCGGTGCGTGGTTGGTTTGGGGCAGTCAGGGCATGGGCTTGCTCACAGGTGCTGGTCCCCGCTGGGCGGAGCCCTGGAATCCCGGCAGGTCTGCGTCAGCCTCAGGACGCTGTGTGCGCCTGCCTGGCCACAGGGCCAGTGCTGTGGCTTCGTTTTCCCTGCCATCCAGCCAGGCCGGAAGTGCGCGTGCGGTCTCTTGTTGGTGAAGGCAGGGAGGCTCCTCCGCACTGGGCGGGAGGCTGTGGGGGCGGAGCCTCTGGATCAGTTCTGTCCATCACATGGGCCTCGGCAGGGCCCTGGGCCCTGGGCCCTGAGTGAGAGGATCCAGACCGATTGACTGGTTCGAGTCCTCACTCGTGGGACAGCGGGGAGTCAGGTGGACACAGGGACGCTGGGTGCAGGGGTTCCGGGCTATGCGGTGTTCCCGCTTTCTTTGTGTCTGCTGCTGGTCCAGCAGGGGCCGCTGTGTGTGGCGAATGACAGGGCCTGGCCAGGAGGCCTGCGCTCAGAAAGACGGAACGTGCGTGGACCCAGGCTGGTGGCCACTGGCCCCCACACTGAGTCCTTGGTCCTTTGGTGGTGTGGAGTGAAGGTGGGGGGAAGGGCGGAAGGAGCCCAGCATGAGGGCGTCTTGGTGTCCGGTGTTACAGGTGGACGGCCGAGGGGAGCAAGCCTAGGAAGGGGACTTGGCAGGGGACAGAAAGTAGTGTCCTCCGATCGCTCCTCAGGTCAGGCAAAGGCTTTCTCTACCTTTGAATTTTCAGTGTAATTAACTATCCTGCTTGGGATTCTCTGAGCTTCGTGGATTTGCGGTTTGATGCTTTTTTTTTTTTTTTCGTATTTTTCTAAGCCGAATTTATATATATTTTTTCTCACCACCTTCGTCAAACATCAGTAAAACTAGATCATTTCAGCTACAGAAATTGTTCATCTTTCACAGTCGGTCTCCGCGTCTATGAAAATGTGGTCTCAGCAAAGCTGATTTTACAGGAATTTTTCGTTTGCTTTTTTTGGGAGGGTTTGTTTGGTTTTGTTTAAAACAACCCAGTGGACCACAAAGGAGTTAGAAAGGGAGATGGCAGAATGAGTCAACTATCTGCAAAGCTCAGGGAAAGTTCAGGTACCTGGAAACGAATTTTGTTGCGGGCGTCTTAAGACTTTCCAAAAGACACATGAACGCAAACCTGCTCCTGCCCCGAGAGAGGTGCAGAGCTGGGACCTCGGGACCCTGGCATGGGGGAGGGGAGAGAAGGGGGCCCCAGGTGCCAGGAGGTCAGCCCTAGGGCAGGCTGCTGATGGTTTTCATTATTTTAAAAAAAATTTCATCCATGAGCTCTTCAGACATTTTTGTGCTCGTTCTCTCTCTCTGTTTTTTTTTTCTTTTTCTTTTTCTTTTTTTTTTTTTTTTGTCTCTGAGACAGTCTTACTATGTGGTTCAGGCTGGCCGTGAGCTCACTTTGTAGCCCAGGCAAGCCTTGAACTCACAGGGACCTGCCTGCCTCAGCCTGCCCAGTGCTGTGTTCCCTCCTTTGTGGTTTCTTGGACGTGGATGTTGGGTGGCCCTCAGGCGTCCTGCTGTCTCTTCAGCCTTCCTCTCTGTTTTGTTCGGGGTGATTCCCGCGGGCCAGGCTTCAGATGCGCTGACTGTTCTGCTGTGCGAGTGTGCTGCGGCCTTCAGGCCTTCTGCGTCCCCTTCACTGTGCTTTTGCTCTCGCCTTTCATGTGCGTGTGAGGTGTGTATGTGGGTGTGTACCCGCGTGTTTGCGTGCTCTGTTCCTCTGTGTGTGTGTGTGTGTGTGTGTGTGTGTGTGTGAGAAATGCTCCCATTCTCCAGTCAGGCACAGTTTTGGGTGCTGGGTCATTGCGTGCTGGCTTTCGTGGCTTTGAGCCGCTCCTGGGAGGGAGGTAAGATGAGATGGTGACAGTCCCTGGAGGCAGTTGTGAGGCCAATTGGGAAGTCTGAGAAGCTCTTAGTAAGAGTTTCCCTGGCGGGGGCTGGGGGTTAGCTGTCAGGGCTGTCAGGTGCCGTGAGCTGCGCTGTCCCCGTGGCTGACTGCATCCGGTAGCCAGCCGAGTGACCAGGAGCTGCCCTTTGCGCTCAGGGCACCCTGTCCTCTGCTGGCAGGGACTGTCTGAGAAGCTCGAGCTGGTGTGGTTGTGAATGCTGCGGGTCGGGACAGCAGCTGTGTCCTCAAGGGACGATGTGGGAGGACTTCCCCAGGAGGGCGGGAGCTCCTGAGGACACCGCCCACCATTCGGCCAGCTCTGTCAGGTCGCTGCTTCAGACTGGATGTACAGCTGCCACCGTCCCAAGGGAGCGGAAGGATGCTCGCTGCCCCTCCAGGCTTGCAGTGTGGTGGCTCCACGGGGCAGGTGACCATGCACACTGATGCTGCTTGCTCTTGCTACCTCAACAAAGTGACAGGGAGGAGCAGGAGGCAGTTTTGGGAGCTGAGTGCAGTGGCCAGGACGCCTGCAGGGGGGTGGCCCTGGGCAGGGACCCTTCCTACTCCTGCCTGCAGCAGTCAGATGGGACAGCCGCTCTGCTGGGGGCTCCAGCCAGCAGGACCAGCAGGAGGGCTGGTCCATGGGGACCCTGATGCAGAGCTGTGGTTCTGGGGGTGCAGAGTGTGGGTAAAGGAAGTGGGGGGTCTTGTGGAAGCTGTGCCCTGTGGGTGGGAGGTCTTGGCCCACAGGACGCCTCACCTCAGCTCCAGCCTGCACTGGGCATAGGGTCGTTGTCTCCAGAGCACAGGCTGGGACTTGATGTACCCTTGTGGCTCTGAGGTGATGGGTCCCCCTGCCCTGCCGTCCAGCATCTCCCAGAGCGGGGCCAGGCAGGGAGGTCTGGAGCCGAAGCACAGAGACCTGCAGACACAGACACACTGGGGGGAGAGGACCTCGGGGAGTCAGGCCCACACCCGCCCCTCGGCTCTCCGCCTCGCTCCCCGGGAAGCCCAGCACCCTGGTCCAGGAGACCCTCAGGAGCGGGGCAGAGAGGGCTGGAGCCCGGGCTCTCCATGGGAAGGTGTGGGTGTCAGGCTGAGGAAAGCCCTGGAAAAAGTGTTTACAGAACAGTGGCAAATAGGGGCCAAAAGATAAGCCCGTTAGAAGACTGATCTCAGGGTCCCAGAAAGAGGATGGAGAGTAGGGAAGACAACAATGGGCAAAATCAGACCTCAGGCTTGAGGCTTGAGTCGCACAGAAGATACCCTTTTTCCAGGAACCCGGTGCAGCAGTGAGAGACCGTGCTGAGCAGCCGTGGCCCTGCACGGCGCACACCAGTGATCCTCACACGCTGGGAGGCTGGAGCAGGAGGATCATAAATTCCAGGCCAGCCTCAGCAGTTGATACCTTGTTTCAAAATAAAAAATTAAAAACACAAGTGGAGATGTAGCTCAGTGCAAAGGCCCTGGGTGCAACCCCAGTGGTAAAGGGGGAGAAAAGCAGGAAGAAACCGAAGCGCAGGAGCGCAGAGCTGTGGAGGGCTGGGCGGGCAGCAGCCTTGCAGAGCCCAGGACCAAGGTCGTAGCAGGAGGTGGGCGTGAGGAGGAGGATGGGACCTTGGCCTGGGGTTCTGTGCTGCCCACAGCCTGTCTAGCAGGAAGTGAGACACCCGCCGTCATGCATGTCAGCAACCACCAGGGGCGCCAGTGGGGAGCAGTCCAGGTGAGGACCCAGGCCTCCAAGGCGAGGGCTGGCCCAGGAAGATAGCCGCTGAGGTGTGTCTGTGGTGGGTGACAGGCAGGTCACCAGAGGGGAGGGGTGGGGTGGGTCCCCAGGAGTAAGGGGCCCACTCACCCTTGGTTTCTTTATTTTATATTATTTATTTATTTTTAAAGAGAATAAAACAAAAGAACAGAACAAAGCAAATCAGAACAGAACAATGCAGGCAACACAGCAGTTCACAAGACAACCAGACATCAGCAGTAGCCACCATAATGTCTCTTTCCTTCTGCATAGTTGAGCATGGCTTCACACACAATAATATCAAACATCACAAAATAGTATAAAACCAATCAAAAGAGTGAAAGCATTACAGGACTTCAGAACCAAATAACAGGAAATGAAAATGGCTACTATAGTATCTCATTTTCCTCAAATAATTGTTTATACCATCTCACATAATAAAATCAAATGAAACACAACAGGATAGAACCAATCAAAACAGAAGAAGAAAAGCATGGTAGGACTTTAAAACGAGATGATAGTAAACCAGCAATGGCTGCCATAATGTTTTGTTTTCTTCAGAATAGCTGTTCATACCATCACACATAATAAAATCAAACAAAACAATAAAATCAAACAAGTGAATGAAAGCATTATAAGACTTCAAAGCAATATAATAGGAAACCATGATTACTATAATATATTCCATTATATTCAAAATAGCTGCCCCCACCATCCGACAGCATAGCATCTAACAAAACAAGACAGAACAAAGCCAAAACCAACACATGTGTAAATAGTGCAAGAGTTCAAGATAAGACAATAAGGAATTGAAAGTAGTTCCCACCTTTCCCTCCCAGTGTTTCGTCCCCTTTGCTCTTACATGAATTATTTTGCTTTTGGATCCCATTAACTCCTTCTGCTTCTTATGCTAGGGTTCACACGTATGAGTTCGAACTGTTTGAGCCATGAACATGATCTCTAATTGCATCCATTTACCTACAGGAGCCTTGAGTTTATCACCCTTGGTTTCAGTGCTACTGTGATAACAGACGAGCGAGGCAAATTCACGCACATTCACGCCGCTTTCTGCTGTGCGTTGTAACCCTTGTGCTTTATTTCGATCGTTATTCTCTCACGGCCCTTCCCATCGGTGTGGACAGGAAAAGACACCGGACCAGGCTCAGCGTGGTCCACGGCTTCAGGCCCAGATGCGGCCCCCAGGGAGGCCAGCACATGTCCGGCGGGGTTTGTCCGTCAGAGTCAGATCCTTAGCAGCGATGCGGACACCGAGCAGGTAAACGGCGGGGTTGTCTACCCAGGACGGAAGGGGCAGGAAGTGTGACCCCCCGGGCGAGCTCAGAAAGCACTCGGAGAACTCCAGCTTAGACTCGTCGTGCAGTGACTACCGGCAATGCGTAGGGGAAAGTGTGTGTGTGTGTGTGTGTGTGTGTGTGTGTGTCTTGCATGCACATGCATGTGTCTGGGGAGGGGCCCGGCTGCATCCTCAGCTTCCTCAGCTGCTCAGATCCTGAGTGAGGTCGCCAGCTCCCCATTCGGAGGTTGAGGGGTGAGAGGAGCGAGGCTGTGCCCCGGAGGGTGGGCCAGGCAGGACTGTGGCTTTTCACACTGCTGCGAGCCTGACTTTGGTAAATAATACACATAAAATCACAGGGCACCTCATGCTCTGGCCCGGTTCTGACTGCCTCTGGCCCCAGAACAGGGCGCCTTGGGTCTCCTCAGTTCCGGGGGGAGGTTGCAGGGCTCCAGGGGTGTTGACAGGCTGCGACCCAGATTCGCCGGGCAGCTCCCGCTGAACTGAGGGCCCCCAGGGTCAGAGCGCGCTGCCTGCCGCGGAGGTGGGGAGGCGGGCTGTGTCCTTAGTGCCCCAGAAGCCTGGCGTCGGTTGTGCGCATGCGCAGGGAACATGCGGCGCGTTACCAGCCCAGCCCGCGTGGGGGCCCTGCCCTGTGCATAGCAGATCAGATTTGCAGAGGTGTAATCTGCGGACCACCGCTCACCTCTGCCACCTGCACCTGCCTTGGTGCCCCTTGGGCACCCCTGCCTCTTCTGTCCTGGGGCTGCTGCAGCTGATGGGTCTCCGAGGACCTCTACCCTTGCCTGACCCTGCTCCACCTGACCCTTTTGGAATCTGGGCCCCCGCTACTGTGTGGCCCCACTGCCCAGCCCTGACCCTGGGCTGTGACCCCCTGTGCCTGGTACCTCGTCAGTGGCAGGACGTGTTCCTAGCCTTCCCTCCCTGTGAGGCTCCGGTGAGGTCCGCCGCAGGAGCTGCCCACCACTTCTGTGCCTTACTGGGCGGCAGGCTGCCTGTGGGGGACCCAGCCTGTGTGCAAGGGCGCAGAGCCAGGCGCTCAGAGCTGTGCTTCAGAGCCTCTGCGTGCGACCTGAGCAGCTCACTTTGCACCCTTCCTCCTGTGAAAAGGTGGGGGGTGCCCACCTCCATTTTTTTAAAAAAAGGAGGTGACTGGGACACATTTTTCCTGGGACTGCTGGGAGGCTTGACATGCCAGGGGAGGGTGGAGGATGGGTCACAAGCTTGTGACCACACGGTTGCCAGCGTTCCAGGCGCTGGAGAGAGGAGTGGGTGGAGTCTTCAGAAAGGGGCACCATGCTCCTGCCTTGTGCCCACTGTTGTAGGTCCAGGCAACCAGCTCGTGCCTTCCCCAAGTCCCCACTCAGGCACTGGGTGACATAGAACCAGGCATTCTAGGCCCCAGGGCCCAGGAAGGGCTCCAGTCCGGACTTGGAGTGCCAGGTCTAGGTGTGTTGAGAGCCCTGGGTTGTGGGCTCAGGGGCAGGAGGAGACTTGCTGGAGTTGAGTCCCCACGGGGCTCCATTGCTGGGGACCATGAGAGCCCTAGGCACAGGCAGCCACTAGGCACAGGCAGCCACCAGGAGCAGAAGGGCTGGGCGGGCTGTGTGGGGGACAGGTGAGGGACAGGTGCGACAGCGGGGTACGGAGGGGAGAGCCTCTGCGGGCTTGCAGCAGAAGCTCCTGCAGAGGCCAGGCTGGCTGGCCCTGGAGCTGCACTGGGTCTTGGGTTTGGGGTACCTAGAAGCCTGCCTGGAAGGGGGCCGGTGAGCAGGTGATTACCATTTTTGTCCCTACTTCTTCGTCTTTGGTCATTTGGTCAGGTCTTGCCTGCTGGCTTTATGTCCCAGGGAAGCCAGTGCCTGGTGCCAGCCCTGCCCCTCTGTCTCCTGCCCTCCCTTCCTGGAGCCCTGGTTGGCCTCTCTTGAGGCTGGCAGCTGCGGAAGGTGGGGTGCAGAGGTGCTGCCGCAGCAGGGATCTGGAAGGACTGGAGTGAGGCCCTGGGGGTGGGCCCTGGGGGCCTGCAGGTCCAGAGCCTCTTCTTGGAGACTCCCTTGAGGCGGTGTCTTCCGGCTAAATCTTTAATGGAGGAAGTGTGGGGTCGGAGTGGGTGACATCGATGAAAACATTAGTGTGCAGAGAAGCTCATCTGGGCTGTTGGCCTGTGGGGGCTGTGGGCAGCACCAGTGGGGGTGGGGACCACTTGGAACAGGATGGTGACGTCACCAGGAGACCCGTGCCAGGGACTCTTGCCTGTGCTCCGCTGCTCGCCCAGAGGAGCAGTGTGTCAGCCACACCCCGGTTCAGGGACCTTGGTTGTAGCTGGGCCGGACCTCGGGAGCTTGTAACGGGTGGTGGTGCCCAGATCACAGATGCCCAGGGCCCTGCAGCCTGGCCTGGGACTCCCCTGCCCGGCCGAGAAGAGCTGCTCTCTGCCTCGACTCAGCGCCGTGCCCCAGTGGATGCTGGGTGGCGCCCTGACTGCTGTGACCAGGTGCTGCGCAGGACAGGAGGGCATGCAGGGAGCAGTGATGACCTGGTTGTCCTGCTGCACCAGGCCCCTGTCCTGTGGGAAGGAGCACGCTGGGACATTTAACTGCACTGCAGGAAGGACGGAGGGAGGGAGAGTGGGAGGACAGGCTGCAGGCAGGGGCCTGGCGAGTACACCGACCAGCAGGCCAGAGGGGCAGGGTGGACAGGCTGACAGGTCTGGGGCTGGGCCGTGTGAGGGCTTTCTGTGGGTGGCGGTGTGGCCCGACTTTTGTATATGGGCTCATGCTGTGCTGTGGAAAGCAGACGATGTGTCCCCACCTGGCCACCTCCCCTGGTGGCGTTAGAGGATGCGCCTGTCGGAGTCCTTGTGGTGGGGCTACAGGGCAGGCTGGGTGAGGCCCACTGGGCTGGCAAGGAGGGGTGACCAAGAACGAGACTGAGCCCTCAGAGGGAGGGCCGGACTCAGCCACGCTGTCACCCCAGCTCACAGGAGGAGGTGGTGACCGGGAGGGCTGGGGACTGGGACCCGCCTGGGTGGGGCTGAGCGTGTTCTCAGGGTTGGGACAGGCTGGGGCCAGGGGTGTGGCCTTTGCTCTGGACAGCTCCCTCAGTGCCATCTCCCAACTAGCCTGAGGGGGCCCAAGTGGATGGTGTTCCCAGGGTGACCCTGGTGGGGTGTGGTTGTCTTTGAGTGGCCCAGGCAGGGCCCCGCCTCTTCCTGCCCTGGCAAAGGCAGAGCTCTTGGACAGCCTGGGGCTGCTGTGTGCATGGGGGGGCGGTGGGTGGGCCCAGGGCTCAGCAGGGGGCTGGGCACACCAGTGTGCTCGGAGGTTGTGTGGGTCATCAGTGGCCTTGGCGCTCGGGCTCCAGGGCAGGCAGGCCGGTGGCGGGGTACCTGGGCCTTTATTTGTGAACAGCAGACAGCTGGGAAGGGTTTTAGGTTGGGGACCACGGGCACTGAGCCCAAAGTGTGCGGTCTTCCGGGGGAGCGGTTCCCACACCCGGCAGGGACTGGTCACCCCTGTTGCTTTCTAAGGGGTGGCTCCAGGCAGCGGCTCTGCTCTCCAGCTGCCGGGGTCCCTCGGCCTTGGGCGGCTTGGGGCACGGGCTGTGGCTGCCCCTTGGCCGGTGCCCCCTGAGCCCCGCCTCTGTCCCCAGGCACGAGCCTGCTGCAGGAGGTGGTCTACCTGGTGAGCCAGGGCGCCGACCCCGATGAGATCGGCCTGATGAACATCGAGGAGCAGCTCCCAGTGCTGGAGTACCCGCAGCCGGGCCTGGACATCATCAAGGTACCCCTGGCCAGCCCCTGGGCACCGGTGTTCCACCTTCTGGAGGGGCTCAGGAGCTCTGTGGGTGCAGGACGGGGAGCCCCAGGTAGCTAGCAGAGGCACTGACAGACCCGAGCCTGGACTGTGATCCTGGCTTCTGATTGGGGTGCAGGTGACCTGTCTGGTGGGTGGGGGTTCCCAAGAAGCCTTGTGTGAGGTGCCTGGGCCTTTATCTGTGAGCAGCAGGCGGCTGGGGAGGATTTGGGGGGGGCAGGTGTGTGTCATCAGGTATCTGGCATCAGGAGTAACAAAGTGTCTTCCCCGAGCCCCGTGTGTCGCCCCCCTGAGGAGCTGGAGTTTGCTCTGCTCTGCACCCCCCTTGCGGGCCCCTGCAGCCCTGATGCCGGCCCTCACTGAGCCTGGCTGGGCACAGAGCAGCTCTGAACACCCCACCCCATCCCATGTCCCTGCAGGAGCACTCTGTGACTCCCCTCCCTAGTGAGCTGGTCCTGCACCCCACCTTTTGGGTGCACTTCTCTGCCCACCCCGCCGCCCACAGACTGCCGTGCAACCACACAGAGTGCCCGGCCTCCAGCTGGGATCAGAGTGTCACAGCCTTTCGGGCTGGGAAGGCCTCTCTCAGCCTGGGCAGGGCTGGGCTTGTTCCCCTGGTGACGGGGAAGGGTGCTGTGAGTCGAGGGGCCTGAAGCCTGGGAGCAGGGGTGCTTCCCGGGGTCACCCTGGCTGCTGCATGGGAGGGTCAGGGTGGCTTGGAGAGTGCAGCCACCCTGGGCTGGAGACTGTGGCCATCTCACGGCCATGCTCTGGGTCCGGGCTGCCCTCAGGCCTCAGGTCCTCCTTGGTGGCTGTTCTTGGCCACTCTAGGCACAATTAGCAGCTCTGGTCTTGATTGAGCAGATTCCTGTGGCTGGGAGAGGCTGACTCCTCGGGCTGAGGAGGGGTGACAGCCATACCCCCCCTCAGAGCCACCTGTCTGCCAACTCCTGCAGGAATTGACGTCTCCCCGCCTCATCAAGAGCCACCTGCCCTACCGCTTCCTGCCCTCCGACCTCCACAATGGTGACTCCAAGGTAACCTTGCCCTTACCTGGCCAGGTGCTGAGAACGTCCGCGTGCCCAGGTCTCTGGGTCGCGGGTCTAGGATGTCGCCCCTGTGTTAGTGGGGGTCCTCTGACTGTGCACCAAGTGTGCCCCAAAGGCAAGTGCCCCTGATGCCCGTGCTCCTGATGGGCTCTCTCCCGAGAGGGTGGCACCTTCCCAAGGCCTATGACCTCGTCACCAGCATCACAGTGCGACCCTCTAGAGGACAAGACAGACCCTTGAGTCACCCCGGCCCAGGGAGGAGGCAGCCTGCGTGGCAGGAGGGTGACCTCCAACCCCCGCCGCCCACAGGTCATCTACATGGCACGCAACCCCAAGGACCTGGTGGTGTCCTACTATCAGTTCCACCGCTCCCTGCGGACCATGAGCTACCGGGGCACCTTCCAAGAGTTCTGCCGGCGGTTCATGAATGACAAGCGTGAGTGCTTCCCAGGCCGGGCCTTCCCCTGCTGACCATGCCACCCGGCCTGTCCTCAGAGGAGGACACCCGTGGGGGGCGCTGGTCCTTGGAGCGCTGCCATCCTGCTCCCCACCCCTGTTGAGTCCTGAGCGCTCCCCAGCTGGGCTTCCCCTTCCCACCTGGGCTCAGCGCATCACAGAACCCCGCTCCCTGCTGGCCAAGGGCACCACACACAGCGGCCGGTCCCACCAGAGGCCGGTTCCGTGTCCTTCTTGTGCTTTACTGCCATTGAGCCGCTCAGTGACCCCAGCTTGTGCCTGGCCCTGGGACCACAGAGGCCCAGGAGCTGACGCCCAGAGAGCACTGAGCAGCTTCCTGATGGGGCAGGGCCGGGCGGTGTGGATGCCAGAGACCCCCTCCAGGATGAGGGCCGGGGGCCAGGCTCCTGATGTGCAGGGCGGGGTACTCCGGGCAGGGTCCCGGGCCGTGCGGTGTGGGGGATGTGCTCCCCAGGCCGGCTGCTTCCCGGCAGGCTCCGAGGTGAACTGTGCCTTCCACAGGCTGCAGAGCGCCGCCTGCAGAGCAGTGGGGGTGTGGTGGGAGGGCTTGGTCACCACCTTCTGCACACATGAAGCTCTGGTGTCCCCGTAGCTGGTGCTGCACACCCATATGCGCTCAGGCACGCCTTGTTCCTCTTGTGGCCCAGGCTGGCTACCCCATCTTCACCCCTCCTGCCTCTGCCTCCACCCCCACCCCGGGTCATTGTCTTCCTGCCAAGCCCCTGGCTGGGTCCTGTTGAGATCCCCCTCCCAGCATTGTGGGAACCGTGTGCTCAGAGGCTTCACCCTGGTCCGGCACAGGCTGGAGATGTGTGCTTAGCGCACAAGCGAGAGCGACCCGGGGTGGGCTCGTCCACCCGGCCGGGAGCCTGCTTCTCCCTGGTCTGCACCAGGCTGCCCCCCATTCCTGCTGCAGGCGGCCCCCCCATCCTGGGCAGAGGGCGCTCTCCTGCTGCCGGGGTGTCCCCGCCGTGGCCGTCTCACCCCCCTGTCTCCACAGTGGGCTACGGCTCCTGGTTTGAGCACGTGCAGGAGTTCTGGGAGCACCGCACGGACGCCAACGTGCTCTTCCTCAAGTACGAGGACCTGCACCGGGTGAGCGCAGGGGGAAGGGTGCAGCGGCTCTTCTGGCCTCGCAGGGCGAGCTGGTGCCTTCCTACCTGACAGGGACAGCCGCTCCGGCCCCTCTCCCTGCCCCTTTGCTCCAGCCGGGTCTCTGGCTCCAAGGGTGCCCTACAGTGCCACCTGGTGCTGGAAGGTCCTCCGCTGAGCAGGACACAGGGCCTTTGTGCTGTGAGGCTGGGGGGTTCCAGGGCTTGCCGTGCACGTGGGGACACTGACGTGCTGCCACTGCTGTCCTGAGCAGGGTCAGCGCAGTGACGCGGGCAGTGCAGGCACAGCAGGCTCATGTGTGAGCACCCAGTGTCCTCCTGGACGGCTGCACCTGCTCAGCTGGACCAGGCCAGCCCACGGAGGACCCACAGCCTCCCCATTCTTAAAACGGCCTCGAGTGTCCTCCCTTCTGTGTTGTTCCTCTCTCTTTGTCACTGTACAATTCAGTTGGTTTAGAACTCACAGCTCAAGCCTGGGGTGGTGGTGCGCTTCTGTAATCCCAGCACGCGGGAGGCTGAGGCGGGAGGACTACTGCAGATTCAAGACCACCCTGGGCTACAAAGTGAGCCCAGGGCCAGCCTGAACTGCAGCCTGTCACAAAAAGGAAAAACAAAAACAAAACCCTCACAGTCCAGGCTGGCCTCGAACTCACAGTGTTCCTCCTGCCTCAACCTTGCAAGTGCTGGGATTGCAGGCGTGCGCCATTGTGTGGTTACATGGGGCCTGTGAGAACCCAGAGCAGAGCCGCCTCCTGCCAGCCTTCCCGACATGTCTCCTTTAAGATGTGGGAACTGCTGTGTTCACGAAACAGGCTCTTTACCAGGGACCTGCTCAGGGGCTTTGCTCATTTGCCTATTGGTCTCTGAGAGAGGAAGCAGCTTCCGGAACCCGCAGCGAGAGGAACGGCGAGCCGGGGCTCAGGGCGGGCAGGGTATCGGGTCCTGCTTCTGCAGGCGGTGAGGCCGGCTGGGCCCCTCGCTCTCCCCAGCCCAGCTGGCTTTCAGCTCCCTGGGGTGGGGGGAAGAAGCCCGCTGAGCTAGCTCTTGCTTCTGAGGGACTTCTTGCTGCTGTTTAAAATTAACCCCGTACTCTCAAGGACTCCTCTGCTTCCCAGTGCCCCTCGGGCCCCAGGTTTGAAGCCCAGACCTGCACTTGGGAGCCGATGGTTTTTGTGCAACCCTGGGCTTTACCTCTCCGGGGGCCGCAGGGGCAGCAGGGGCAGCGGGTGGGAAGCAGCCTGTGCTGTCCTGGCCTCTGACTGCTGCTTTGCGCTGTGCTCTTGTCTTCCAGGACCTGGTGACCATGGTGGAGCAGCTGGCCAGATTCCTGGGTGTGTCCTGTGACAAGGCCCAGCTGGAGTCCCTGACCGAGCACTGCCACCAGCTCGTGGACCAGTGCTGCAATGCCGAGGCCCTGCCTGTGGGCCGGGGTACGTGTCCCTGCCCACCTGGCTGGCCGTCCCTGCTCCTGCTTCCCTCCCCGTCTGGACCCTCAGCCCTTCTGGGCATTCTCTCCCCTTCACCACAGCACGTAGCTAGCCTGTGCCCTCTGCTTGGCCAGGGACATGGTGATCACCTGCCAGCCTGCGCCACTGGCACTGTTACCCAGCATTCAGGGAGGTCAGTGCTGCCACTTCAGGGGCACCTGCTGGAGGTGGCTCAGGCTCTGTAGGGGAGATGCTCCCAGCAGGGACCCTCAGTGGCTGAAGTCAGACGCCCTCAGGGCACAGCCAGGAGGTGGCTTTGACCCCTGGGTTCCAGCCTGTGAGGCCTGGTGGCCGATTCCTGGCAGGCAGCTCCCTGGCCGAGGGGGGAGGGGTTTTGGCAGCAGACAGTGCGGCTCCCAGGGGTGGGGGCGCTGGCTCCTTGCTTTCCTGGAGGAGCTGTCCAGCTGGCCATTTATTGGCCAGCTATCTTCTGGTGCAGCTACACAGTCGGGGAAGGACCCAGCCTGGGGCAGATGAGCGGGTGAGGACAGGGCAGGGAGCTCCTGGCTGGCCCCAGGGGAGGGAGGTGGGACTCTGGGGGCTTGTAGCAGTTAGAGACAGGAAAAGGTTCGGGCCAGGGTCCTCTCTCCCCTCGCTGTCTGCCTTCTAAGGGGCATGTGGCATCCCATGCTGCTCAGCGGTGGGGAGCCGGGCACTAAGTCTCCAGGGTGGTGGCTGTGGCCGTGGCCGTGGCCATGGAGCTCCTGGAAAGTGTGACTCACATAGCCTGGAGCCGGTCCCCAGGAGCAAGGGCAGTCCCTGGGGGTGGGGTCACAGGAGGGGCCGGAACTGCAGCTCTGTGCTCTGCTGCCTGTGCCCGGCAGGGAAGGCGGAGCTGGGCCCCCATCCATCGCAGCCTGGCTGCCCCTAGGACATGGCCTGGGCAGCCCGCGCTGTCCACAGGTGAGGGTCACGTGCAGGGGCCTCCTGCAGGAAGAAGTTAACTGAGCCAGGATGCCTTGTGGGTTCTTTGCTGTTCGCATCTTCACCAGCATTCCTTATTATTTACCATCTGTTTGTGTTTTTTCCTTTCGCCTTTGCCACGTGCCGTCTTTCCCTCCCTCCGGAGCGCCCCTGGGCGGCGTGTGCGGCCTGGGTGTGCCCAGCCCTGCCCGCCCCGTGTGCCCTCTCGCTGTGTGTTGCCATCCTCAGCCTTGGTTTTGTTTATTTCAGTTCTGTGGTTTTGTTTCCTTTTAGCACATTGCCTGTGTGCTCTGAAGAGCTCCCTGGGCTGAGGGGCAGGGGTCGGGTGGCCGCCCGGCTGCCTGCCCCGGTTCATGTCACGGCCTAAATTGTCTGAGTCCAAATCCTCCGCCAGGTGGGTGCCTCCTTCCCCGCTCGGCCGCCTCGGCTGAGGGACATCACCGCGGTGCTTTCCTGGACGCTCTGGTCTTGTCCCGTGGCCCCCTTAGAGGGGGGCAGGAAGCATTTCCTCTTTCCCTTCCCGACCCTGAGCAGTGCTGCCAGAATGGGCTGCCCAGCGCCTGCTGGCCGGAGATGGCGCGGCTCGGAGCCGAGATGCTGCCGGGGATGAATGTGTGGGTTTTTTTTTTTTTTTTTGCTACATATTAGCAGATTATTGGACCTTTAGAAAGTCAGAGGAAACAGTGAGAACTCCAGCTTGAGGAGCTTCTAGGGTTTGTAAAAGTACGTTTTTTGTTGTTGGCAGGACTAGGGGTGCAGCGCCAGGCCTGGTGTGTGCTAGACAGCGCCCTGCCCCTGAGCCATGCCGCAGCCCAGACAGTGGAGAGAACTCCGATGGGCCGATAGGGAAAAGCTTAGAGCAGGGCTGGCCCCAAGTGGGAAGTCCCGCGTCACCACTGCGCTCGGCCCTGGCCCACTGGGGTTTTGTAGCTAACGAGGAAAACAGGTCCACAGCTTCGGGTGGTGGTTTTTGTTCTGGGTACTGGAGCTAAATCCAGAGCCTTTTCGTATTTTTATTTTGAGGCATGGTCTTGCCAAGTTGCTTGAGTTAAACTTGTGACCCTCCTGCCTCTGCCTCCCGGAGTGCTGGGATGACAGGTGTGCACCAGAATGGCCCAGTCCCCGGCGCCATTTTTGCCTCCCGTTTTTCCCGCCAAGGCTTCCTAAGCCACCATAGCTCAGGGCCTGCAGCTGAGCCCGCAGCCGCTCCTGCCCAGGAGCTGGCCCTGGAGCGGCCGTCTGGCCTGTAGTCCAGAGCGGAGCGCAGGCCTGACTGTGCTGTGCGCCGGATTTGCCCCGAGGTTTTGAACTCAGGCTGGAGTCTTTGCCTTTGACTCCTTTCCATTTGCCATGATATTTTCTGCCCTGGGGTTGATTTTTCTTTTTCAAATTGCCCGAGGCAAGTGACACGTTGGTGGCTGTTGAGCAAAAGTCTTGGTGTCCTGGTGTCACAGGCCCCAGCCCCATGTGCTGCCAAAGCTCAGGTGTCCTGCAGTGAGCACCCTGGCTCCACAGTCCAGGCCCCTCCGGTGCGGGGGAGTCTGTCGGACCAGAGGGAGCCCTGTGCTGGTCTCTGACCCGTGGGGACCCGCCGAAGGTGGCTGCGGCTGGTGCGGCAGTTTCCACCCCCCCATCCCCAGCCGGGACCTCGGGGCCCTCTGGGTCGCTTCAGTTGCCCGGGAGCCCTGGCCGCAGCGCGCGCTCTGGCTCTGTTGCAGGGCGCGTGGGGCTGTGGAAGGACATCTTCACCGTCTCCATGAATGAGAAGTTCGACTTAGTGTACCAACAGAAGATGGGGAAGCGCGACCTCACGTTTGACTTTTATTTATAATGTCGGAGGGGGCGGGAA